>JAGVSQ010010723.1:0-12720 GCA_022683975.1 Rhyacophila evoluta
ACATATAATGTAGCCTGATGATGCCAAAAGGCGAAACCCGGGTCGCTAACAGTGAGTAATCTCACATATGGAAGTTTAACAGTTTTAAATAAACTAGAATTTGATATCCATATATATGATTAACAATTAAAGATCGTATGTACAATTCAACAAAGTTGAGTTAATAATTTTGAATATTATAGATGTTTTGGTCTTTTCAATGAAGCATACAAAAACAATTAAATATTTCTGGAATGAAAGATTTATTCAGTTGAAAATCTTTTAGAATTGACTCATTGCTGCTTACAACAACTGTTCGTATTAACTCTATTAACATTTACTTGACAGTTTTATATTTTGAAGTAATCAAATGATTGTATTATAACATGTTATACATTGGTGATATAATTATCATGTTTCGATAACTATTACCTTAATAAAAAAAACATTTGAATTTATTAACCTATAAAATTGTTATTAAAATGATTTATATGCATTTTAAACCTCTGTTTTGAGCAGAAGTAGCAAAAATAAGGAATCAATAAGATATGTATATTATTATCGGTCTCCCCACAAGTTTAAAGGTTGGCGTTCGCAATTTTCGCAAAAAACGGGTTCAATTTCCACACTTTTCGGATTTTTAAACATCCCAAAATACAGGACTGGATGCCCATTGGATTGACCAGTTTCTGACAAAAAATTCTCGTGAAAAATCGTCTATACATGTTTTAACATTGGCGAAATCCATATATCCATTTTCAGAGTGAATTTTTTCACACTGTGTACATCCATATGCTCCACTTTTGAAACGAGCATGGCTTAAAAAAAATATTATCGAATTTTTAAAAATAGTAACCTGTAAAATAGCATAATTAGATTTGAAATCTTGTATCTTATATAAACCCGATAGCAGGCACCTTATAATGAATTTAAAATCCATATTACGTAAAAGTTTAAAGGTTAAACAGTACACGCGATCTGTTGCCAACCGTTTCATTGGGACATTTCTATTCACTTTAACACCGTGAATGTGTTATTACCGTGGCTTTAACACTCGACAGATCGTTAGCGGTTTTTGCATCTAAAAATAAATACGCGAAAAACTGCGTTTGACAGAAAATCCAGCCTCTATATAATTTTCTTTAGTGTAGGTCAGTGGTTTGCTTGCTATTTGAGTTACATATTGGGCAACATACCAAGCAGTCCTTTATGAGAGCAAGTTATACATGCGACAATGATGTAATTATCTTCATTAAATTTCTCAACACAATCTGTTGCTTCGTTTGTATACTTTTTTAACCATATGAATGTAAAACAACTGTATAATGCTTTGAAATTTGAAAGCGTAGGTTTTTCTTAAATGTCACACACGATGTAATCTATTTTTATCATAAATGGAATAATTTCTCGCTGGGATTTAAAAAAATTGAAAATATCTCAGTAGCCAAATGGTATTCATTTTCGTTAATCATGTCATTTATATAATATTGGTATGTACGTCCCTGATAACTGCCTGACAAATCGAGAACGTCAACTGTGTTTTATTTCGAAATGCAGGACTAACCTGCCAGTAGCCATGCTAATGCTGAAAGCAATGATGATGATTAACGAGATTGCCTCAGATATTCATATCTTCTACTTAAGTGAGAGTGAGTTTAGATGAATCTGTCTAACTTATTTGGTGGACTTCCTTTATTTCCCTCTCTATTCTTTCTTCTATTCAATGTTATTTTTACATTACTAACTACGTTATTTTATATGTATTGAATTTTTGTATACCATCTTCTCTCCCAACATGGAACGTATGGATCTACACAGTGTAACGATATCCACTCTGAAAGAGGAGTATATGGATCTCCGCAGTGTGAAAACAGATTATTATTCACGAGAATTGTTTGTCAGACAATTACTCAACCCAACGGGCATCCAGTCTTGAATTTTCAGATTTTAAAAATTTTGCAGATGGGGAATCGAAGCCGCATTCCCCAGATTGCTAGGCGCGCACGCTACCAAATACACTACCGGGGAGACAAATATTCAAATACTTAATTCAATATTTTTGTAACTATCATATTTATGTCGTGCTGTGAATGTATTGAACTGAAAATGTGTAATATTTTAAGACGTGGAAAATAAATAAACAAATAACTGGGCGTATCCCGAGGTATCATAATATTTAGAGTATATAAGCTTTGTATAATATCAAACAGGTTAGCCACTCGTGATTTTGATTTGGCTCGTAATAAAATGTGTCATGCTATTAAAATCAATTTAGAAGAATTTTATTAGCACCAAACAGATCTTTCATCAGACGACGCGACAATTACAACTTTGCCATTGTGGCAAAAATTGGATAATTAAATCAGTCCAATGTTTGGTTGAACTTAATCCGTTTTTGATCAATTCTATATTGTTCATTTGAATTGGATGACGACGGTGAATGGCATATTGTGGAAGCATCTATTTTGTGGCGGTCATATAAAGAAAATTAGTGATGCTGTTACTCATGTTTGTAGTAAAATAAAGTTGTATAAAATCCCCCCATACAACGTAGAAATATGCATTATTTTTCACTTTTAAAAAATTGTATATACATTTGAAGCATACAGTGTTTGCTTTTCATTTTGTACTATAATGCAAGAGAAGCACTCAACTTTTATAGTGTAAAAAGTTTGAGAACATGGAAAGTAAACATAATTGAAAACCGTATACCAGTGTTTCTTCTACATGGAAATACAAATACAGATTTTTTAGAATATTAGCAAAGATATTCTTAAGTGTTTTAAATATTTTCACATTAAAGTCATGTTAAAATTTGAATGATTCTTTTATTCAAATGATTGAAGAACAGAACATGTATAGATTTATTTTATATCATGACATATTACAGTAACGAATACAGTGGAAATCTCTTAACTTGGAAACGTGAAAATTAATGAGAAAAATCGGTTAGTATGAAACGATACTGTGGTCCCGACAAAATCCGTGTAATTTCATATTTATTTTTTCTGTTGACATGAAAAGAAAAAGTCATTTAACATGAAAAGATTTTGCTCCTTGAACGAAAAAAATGTATCGGCAGCCGGGTCATCACTCAGATGTTCTTATTCGTTTATTTACTAGAAGTGTAATTTCTTTGCATCACGAAACGAAAGCCGCAATAAAAGTTTTTGTATTCGAAAGAAAAAAAATATTTACGATTTGCAGCCGCGTAATTATTACCCAGCATTATCATAACTGAAAAGAATCGTACATGTTAATCATGACGGTCAAATGATATAAAGAATAATTTAACCATTATTTATTTATTTCACGTTATATGATTTTACTACATGCGTAGTAAATGTATACGTATAATAACGTTGTTACATGTAATCTATTCGCTGGGTCGGTTTGTGATCGCGTTGACTTCGGTATAGGAAGTAGCAGGTGTGAATTCCGTAGTTGTATAAAAAATAAATTTAGAACCAAACATCTAATGGTTTAAGCGTTCAGCTGACACATAATTTTGTGAAAAGAAACTATTTGGAGTGGCCATGGTGGACGAAAATGATCCACGATGATCGTTCGCTGACATACAGCGAATATAATTGAATATCGTAAAACACATTTCAAATCGTGATTGATGTGATAATTTGCAATCTAAGGCTCGCGACCTCAAGATTGGTAATCACTGATTCTATCTACTCTGTTCAGTGAAGGTTATATTCTGAGAACGTTATTCAAAACTCCAAACACCCATTGAAAAAACATGTTTTCACATTTCGCACAAAGGGTGCCTTAAGTGTAGATATTTTTCAAAAAAACTACAGAATATATTGTAGTCCATTTTACCGAATCGACAGTTTGTTTTCGTTTAATTGATGGTTCATATAACCAAGCAGACATATTGCACAAATTAAATAAACAGTCGACTATTTTTCAATCGAAATGTGTATACCGATAATTCAATCAATTCAAAAAAGCCACATGTTATTTCAATAGCAAAATAACGAAAATAAATATGTTCCGTGACGTTCTATCATACAGGATTTTTCATATACTTTATTATAACGAGATGAATATGCAAAGTTAGTTTCAATTATTATTATTAGTTCAAGGAGATGTAATAAATTGCTGATTCCACGTCTGTAATTAATATTTTACATACATAACCTTTTCATTAGCGAGTTAATTTGTTATGCACACACGTTTTAAGCACTTAAGTCTTTCACTGCTGTTAATTCAATTAATATCATTAACTTGTTCAAATTGAAATTGCCCATTTGCAAAAAATGCTCCTTTATTTCCAAATAACGAAAAAAATAAACTGAAAAGTTATTGTAAATTGGTAAAAATGTGTATAAATTACCACACGTGGCCGCTTCGTTTTGGAATCAATTGAGCACTTGAGAACATATTTGAAGCTATTGGACTGATTTATGTGACGTTTTGTGTGTTTCTGCAAACAACCATATAAATATTATTTCGTTTCATTACAAATCAGAATAATCAACTTTTTTTCTTATTTTTTTGTAATATTTTTTTTATTTTTTCTAGTCTAAAAATATATGATATAATTGTAATGACTTCCACATATTATTGATACATCTATCCAGTATTTATAGTAAAAGAAATAATAATATATTATCAAAAAATAAAAGAATGGCTTTGAAAATAAGGCTACAAGGTGCACGGATGTACACTAAAATGGTTAATTTTATGACATTTTTTACAATATAACATGTCCGCTCCGAAAGTGGACCATGGATCTACACAGTGTAAACATGCCTATTAAGAAAGTGAAATATACGAATCTCCGCAATGTGACGACATGTATTGGAAAATTATTTTTAATGAGAAGTATTCATCACAAACAACCCAATGGACATCTAGTCCTGTACTTTTGGATTTAAAAAAAATCGGCAGACATGGGAATAGAACCTGCATTTCCCGGATGCGACGGATATGACCTCTACAACAGTGCCTATCAAACTATAGGCCACGTCTTCTTCTATAGGAAACCGCGAAATTTTTCTACTAATCGAATGTTATTTGTAATTTCCAGTTTTTTTGACATTAGTCATAATTAATTTTTCCGGGGCACGGATTAATGTTATCTAATTAAGAGGGCTATGGCTTGATAAGGTTTAGGAAGCACTGCTTTACGCTACCGAGGCGACAATTGCATCAATAATAATTCAAAAAAATATTTTGTGTAAAAACAAAATATTAACTATCAATATGGCTGCTTAGATTTATAACGGGAGATTTTCTTAAATACAAAATGTTGTCAAAATAAATAAGTCTTCCCTTTAATTTTCTTAACCGTTGTTGATATTTAACCTCGTTTTTGAGATCAAAGTTTAGCTCGATTCGTAAAAATCAATGGTTAAGAATGAGAACCGATTCCTTTGTTCCGTATTTTTGTGATTTATTTACGTTTGTCAACTCGTTCTATTTATTGACTTATAGACTGACACAGCTTGAAAAATTCCTCTCATTTGTAAAAGATATTCGTTTACTTGTTGAAAAAACTTCACAAAAAAGACAGAAAAGAAAGAATTTGCATTTTAATGTCAGCTACGTATTATGATAGTCGACTATATAATGTTTCAAAGTGCAATCATTTCGTATTCAAGCAATGTAACTTTAGACTGCGTCTCTGCCATACATAATCGCTTACTCTCCGCATTAGCATATGAATAGGCCTTCAAATATATGTGAGCATTTCAACGTTATATACTCGTATAAAACATATACGTAAAACTATAATATATAATGACATATTTGTAAGGTAAATTCTCTGGAGCAATCTCGCGTATGAAAAAAAACGAGCAAACGTCTATATGAAAGAAGTATTTCCAAAATGAACGTGATGACAACGAGAAATACTAACAAAGATTTTCCATTTTTATTTGAAGTTTGTGTTTTTGAAATCTGATGCACAATGAAAAATAAAAACACTGAATTCAATAAAAAAAACTCTTAATATACTATGGCAAATTACAAATCTGAATACTACCATAATTATTCAATAAAAAAACTTTTATTATCACCCGTAAAAAGACATTGGAAATTTAAATGACAAAATTCTTATCATTTCAAAACAGGTATATTTCTTAGTAAGTGACTATGTATCATTGAAATAAAAATCTACTTATATTATAATTACGTAAACTAAGTATAAAATGTCTTAATATTAATTTCTGTGTTAGTGTGAGCACTTCAATGTGAGCACTTGCCATGTGAGCACTTGTCATATGAGCAGCTGTCATACGTGTAGTTGTCTGGTTACGAGGTGGAAGATATCTATATCAGAGGCCATTTCATTATAAGCAGGCCTGTAATATTTGCGATTAGGAAAAAGGACTTCTACCACATCTATTTTATTGATGTTTCTTAAATAACTTACTTAACTAAGATCAGATTGGGTAGATAAAATGCCGGTATCAGTATACGTGCATTTTAAGATTAATATTTTGACTTTGTTCCAAAATCATTAAATATACTTTATTGTTTTTCCCGTAAAGTTTATTCTGTGTGGGCTACGTCCTTATTCCTTGTCACAGTCGATATATAATATTGTATCAATTATAATTTGACCAAAATAATCACTACTTGGTTAGGTTAGTTAGTTGGGTTACACAAGAAATGTCTACTTATAGTGTAAATTTGCGGTTTTGAATAAACGTTTCAAGGATGGCAATAATTGAAAAAATGCGGATAATAAAAATATTAAAAACAAAATCCATTAAGCAGTACTGTTGAAATAGCACAATCGAAATTACCCAGGTTTATGAATAATGTGAAATTGGTGTAATTTAAAAAAAAAAAAATTAAAATAGTTTTCGTTGCGAAGGATTGAGCAGATAGAAAATTATTTTCATATTTCATTCCATTTTTTATTTCTCTCGCATTTAAAAGCGCCCTTAATGAAAATCTCAACAAGCACCTTCGTATTCTTCTAATTTATTAAAAAGGGTGATTAATTATATCGTTGCCAGCAGAGAAAATAATAAAATATAATACCGCAGGATACAGAATGACGGGTAATTTTTTTTTCTACCGTAGCAACACTTTAGTCAATTAATAAAGTGCTATAGCTGAATTTATATTTGATATTTATTTACGATATAAACATACTATTTTTTTCCATTTGAACCAACAATATCTACTAAATAGGTGACCGGCGTATTTATGAAGTAATGTAAATAAAAAAATATAGCTTATGCAATATTAAACTTTACAACAAAATTATAAAATATAAAACATATATTAACAATAAAATATAATATAATTTGGTCCACTGGTGACAAACTATGAAATGCCAATATATTTTTAAATGATATAGGATAAACGGGGCGAAAAAACTTTGAATAATAAAAGTCGTTTTTAATTAAAATTGAATTGTTACATTATTAATTTTTTTTGGGAAGTTTTTTACTTCTTGTTTATTGATGTCATTTCAATATGGCAATACTGAAAATAACAAATTTGTAGACATTGATTCAATTGTCAGATGATCAAATAGATTTGATTGTTTATTGTTTTTGAATACAGGATTTAATAAATATGCTACGTTTATTTAATGGAAAATAGCAAATATAAAACGAGATAAATTAAGCTTACTCAAATATTCTTCTGTGAGTTTTAGTATGAACGGTAAGAAAAATATTACTATATATAAGTTCCGACGGATCGTTGTTAAGGAAATAGTTTAGTTAAAATTGCGCTTAACTTTAATTTTAATTTTGTGTATTAAAATCAGAGTGTTGCAATTTTTTGCATTATTTTTCCTTATTATTTATTAGCCATATAGTGCTATAAATTAAAATTAAAAAATATGTATATTCGACATACATTTAATTTTAGCAAAAAGTCGATTTTGAAAAAAAAATGTTAGTTATTTTATTAAATATAATTATTTCCTTAATAACGACGTAATGCTAACTATAGTTTCGTCTTTTACAATAAATTTTCAACTCTTTAAATGCTGAAAACGATAAGCCGCTATAATAACGGAAAATACTTTTTTTAATGTTACAATTTACATGTTAAAATTTTTTTTTAATGTCACTTTCAAGAATGAGAAAAATAATATGTAATTATGTCATATATTATAAAAATATTACGCCAGTTTTTTTTTATTATGAATAGTAGTATTTCTTTGTAAGATTTTGAGTACCAACTTAATTACAAAACAGACAATCCATTCAATTACTCGTAGTTCTGATTTCAAGAAGATTTTACATAAAAAATATAATTAGTAGTGTTAATTATAGAAATGATTGATGATTTATTATGTTTTTCCTTTTTGGTAGAATTATTACAATGCTTTTGTCGTAAAAAAAACTTCCAAGGTTTACAAAGTACGTCAAAAATAAAAGATTCATTTCGGTTTAATTTCTTTGTTTTTTCCTGTAGAGACACTCTCTCGAAAATACATAAATATGTTCGTCGGCGTCTGCCAGGCGACGCCAAGTTCTACTGATAAGGGCGCTATATGCAAATACTCCATCATCAGACAGCTACAGCCGAGGGTAAATCTTCCAAATAATTTTACCCAGTCTCACAGAATTCAATGTTTACCTCGTTCTTAAAGATGGATTCATGCTTAAAATGAGCAATTTTTCAAGACATGTCAGACGTATGATGAAGTAAGACAGATGATTATAAATTGATAAGAATTTACTAGTTTATACATTTGTATTATTTATAAACTATTCTACTGTAATCCACGATTTTGTAAAAAAAAAGTCAAATACCATATATTATACATAAAACAAGACCAAATTTCTTAAAAACAAAAACACTCCTAAATTCACCAGACTTAGCTTATATTTGATATGATATTTGAAAGTTTTTTTCTTAGTCATTCTAGGTGACATTCCAAAAATAAAAAAAAGAACCAGGCGCAAAATTTTCGTTGGTATTTTTCGATGTTATTACGTGACATTATATACCGCTGTTTAGCATTCAAAGCGTTAAATAATCACGTCAGTAATTTTTATTTCACTAAGTCGATAAAATAATTTTAAAATATTCAGAAACCATTTCAATTTAAAAAACAGAGCGTTTAAATATAGCTTAAAATTCTCTCTTTATTATCATTATCAAAATTTCCTGTACTGTCTTGTTTTGGGATTATGATTATAGTTTGTATCTATCTCTGTTTTTTATGTTTAAAGATATAAATCTCCTTAGCAGAAAGAATCAATGTATGAGAAAAACAGTAATTTGAAAATTGATACACGCTTCGAATAGTCAAGTTAAAAAATACATAGTATATCACATTTATATCGATTTCACCACAATTGGGCAAAATAAGTTTTATTCTCCTAACAAACTACACTTAAAAAACGATTAGTCTGATTTACCACAAAAAACTTAACTTAAAAATAGCTGATATGAATTTTTAACATTTCAATATATTCATCCATTTACTGACAGTATCCTTACTGATGACATGTCGAACTCAAATGAAATGACGGGGTTGATAAAATATATTTTTAATCTATTATTTGAAATCTAGAGTATTAAGCATAGCCAACCAACGTCAGAAAATATTGAATACATGCGGCCCTTATATTGTTAACCCCTGACGTAGACGCCGAATCAAAATAGAGCGAAAAAAACATACTTCCCGCAAATTTTACGGATCGTTAATCAGAAATTAAGGCGAAAGATTAGAACGGGTTTCGTGGTGTTTTTGTGTCGTTTATGGCCCATTGTTAAAAAAATTGGCCCGGCGTTACGGGAAGGTCAGATTAAATAATAATATAATATTTCCACATACTTCGACCGCCATTTATAAATGAAGCCATGGTTTATAAAAGTGATACCATTTTGGCACGAGACCCGCGATGAAATTACCTATCTTTTATTTCATTAATTTCATTTACTTATTTAACATTACGAACCACCAATTCAACCAAATACATTTTTAAAGATAACATAAAATAGGAAAAAACTTAGTTAAAATAAATTCTTCTTATACCATGTTCGTTCCCAAAATGCAGCATATGGATCTATACAATGCGAAGATATTCACTTCGAAAGTGGAGTATATGGATCTCTGCAATGTGAAGACGTCTTGACAGATTATTTTTTACGAGAATTGTTTTTCAGACATTAATTGCTCAATTCAATGGGTAAATAAATAAAAAAATAAAACAAATATGGATGAATCAGTGGATAAAAGTAAGCATAGAATTTGAAAAAGAAAATATAGTGTGTCTACTCTAAGAGCTAGATAGATTTTGTTCTCAAAATTGATAAAATAGTATCCATATAAACTCACCTCATTCAGGTGGAAGATATCAAAACCCAAGAGAATGTTATTGATTATTTTCTGCACTAGCGAAAATACCAATGTGTTAGTTGTAATAAAACAAGCTAATGTTCTCAGGGTGTCTCATCGGTAGCGTAGTTGTTAGGTTGCGCGCATAGCAATTCGGAGAATGCGGGTTCGATTCCCCGTCTGTCAGAATTTAACAATAAAAAATGCAGGCCTCGACGACTGTTGGGCTGAGAAACAATTCTCGTGAAAAATAATCTGCCAAGACGTCTTCACATTGCGGAGATCTATATACATGCTTGAAGTGGATTCTTCACTCGGTGTAAATCCATATGCTCCACTTTGAAAGTAAATATGGTATAAAAAAAGTTCTCAGGACATTTTTGGAATGATGGTTTCGCATATGGAAGTGTACCAGTTTTAAATAATTTAGAGTTTAAAATCAATTTCCATCAAGCAACATCAGTCGAAAATATTAATTAATTAAATGTTAATGTTATAGCAGAAAGGCTAAAGTAATGTGTGCCAGATTTAAAATCAGGGATATAAATTATAGCAATATAAGCTAGATAAAAATTTAGTCAATCGATTATGTTTCTTTTTTAGTTTGTCGTAAAAAACGTGTATTGTCCACGTAATGACTTCATCGCATCGAATGATTTCAATATGACTGAATAATGTGTAACTCGTTAATCATCGATACATGAATTAATAATTAAATTTAGCTCCAGTGTTAAGCTATTCTTGGAACAGTGTAAAGCGGTATTTATAGGCGGCCGATCGAATTAGATAGAGCTTCTAACTTTGTGAAAATAAATCAATATGTTTACTGTTATGGACGGATTACTAAATAAATTATCAGCGTATAGCTTCAAGCTTTTGAAAGCTGTTTTCCATATCGACAAACTTTCGACCGTGCACCTCAAACTTTGCATACTATCGCTGGAATTATTTCCTAATGCGTATTATGTAATATGTAAATAGTTGGATTAAGTATGTAACCTTATTTGTTTGAGCCTAAATCAAGTTAAGTATGAGTTCAAAAAGGTATTTTGCGTCGGCGATACAAACAAATAACCATAGAAAGTAAAAATGAATTAACCCTCCGTTTTTTAGAAAATTACAATACATTCAAATACTGTACGTTCTACAAGGATGTGAGCTGCAAATGCCATATTATTATCCAAATTTAGCTTTCAAGTTTGACAAAGTATTGGCTTGGCGAAAAAGAACTTCCACCACATACATTTTATCCACCACATACGTCTTGACAGATTATTTTTTACGAGAATTGTTTGTCAGACAGTTGATCAACCAAATGGGGATCCAGTCCTGCATTTTTTTACGTACTATATCATTATTGAATTCTCGTATAAAAAACCACCGCCCCCTAGACCTCCTGAACACCACCCGAATGATATTAAACCTACTATCGCCCCCATACACGGCTTCAGGGGCGGTACCATCTACTTGGGAAACCTATGGCTCAAAGCTAGTGAAAATTGAGTGATGTGCCTTACATGTCGACTATTAATCAAATTGAAATCCAATTACTAATGTACTTAATTACCGCAGTTTAATGGCCACACCAAATCCCATATAATGCATATTATATCAATTGGAAATTTCCATCGAATAAAGTAGATCGCTTCTCAAAATCAAAGCTCTAGAATACACTTGATTAAAACCGGGTGTAAGGACGGAGCGCATGGATGGAGGGCACATAATGTCATTTGTACTATTGTAAAATATCTTTTATACACGAAATGTTATTAAAAGCAAATATTTGAACAGTCTTATTGTGAATTGGGTAATATCGGAATGAACTTAGTAACACTGTGAAAAGTAGTATGAAGTTACTGAAGTATGTACATTTTGATGAACAAATATTATCGCTTATTCATTAATCATAAATTGTCAAAAGGGCACTCTAATAGTGGATCCATTACGTCAATAAATTTGGCAGTGGCGTGCATCGAAAGGGGTAAAAATTGTTTCTAAAAATATACGAAAAAAAACAAGTAAAAAGTCGCTGAGCGGATAAATGTACGGGCTTGCAAATCATTCAGAACCGGAGATCGCTGTTTTCGTTTTGGTCGTTGCATAAATAAATCAACATGGATGGCGAGAGTTATTATTTGGCTGTCAACCATTTATCGCAATCATGAATATGTCACTATACATTTTTAAGTCGTCTCCCAGTTAGCGTGCTCGCATCCGAAGAATGCTGACTCGATTTCCACATCTACTGGATTAAAACAATCTGAAAATGCAATACTGCGGGGTTTCCCAAACTATGTTCCGCAAAGCCTGACAAGGTGTTCCGCGACAATTTGGAAAGCTTTTATACACTGTAACAAATTTAAATATCAGGTAATACTTACTGGTAAGAATTACCCAACCCAAAATCTCCCCGGTTAGCGTAGTTGGTAGCGTGCGTGGCTAGCGATCCGGGGAATGCG
>JAGVSQ010010724.1:0-12719 GCA_022683975.1 Rhyacophila evoluta
TAAGACCATGCATAAGTCGAAAAAAATGCGTCGCCAAATACATATTCCTCCTCAGATTATCAATTCTTCGAGACTTCGATTATCTTGAAGGATGGACGGTAAAAACTTTATGGAGCATTTAATACTGCAACAATATTTGAAATCATTCAGACATTTTTATGTATTTAAATAATTATTCAGTTTTAGCTATTATGAATTTTTAATTATTATGAATGAAGGGCACATTTTGATTTGGCTGGCTTGATTAATAAACATACCAGCCGCTATTGGGGCACTGAACATGCTCAATTAACACACAAATAAACATTTCAATCTCGCGAAGTGACTATATAGCCGGTTGCAATGGCTTTGAGGATACTAGAGACAATTTTGTAACACTGACGATCGTTATCGTGACATGTTGGTGAACTTTTTTGTGCCCGAATTCAGCCTACAGCACACGTGATTTCAACAAAACGGTGCCGTATTACACACACCTTGTGCTGCACCCACACACGCATCAGCCCGGAACATAACACTTACTCTATGTTACAATATTGATCCATCTTCGTTCAGTTATCATTATTAAAAGTTGTGACGTACAAGTATCAAAACCATAAATACAATGACGATACTAAAATAAAATAAATATCTGATATAAATAATGACTGAGTGCAGCATAAAAATGTACAACATATCATATTATTCTATTTTATTACATGGCAAAGCTTATAAATTTAAACTATAAAACAGAAAATACATCTGTGTATTACAAGAACTTTTCCCAAACAATAAACAGTTATGACGTGAAATTTTGACATATTATTTTGAATGCTATTTTTAGGTCAACTACTCAATGTATTTCAACTATGAAATCATTACAGATCATAAAAAATATTTTAGACAGCTAGGAATTGAAATACATTTGTAATTAATGGGTGAATTAAATAAGTATAGCAGTAATGTATAAAGAATAAGTTTGAATGTATCCCAGGCAAATCTATTATATAATTGGACATTACTTTGTTTAAATTGTTGAAATTCAACAAATTAATTGCAGCACACACATATCGACCGCTTGGGGTAAGTTATCTTCAGATCACACATCAGTAGGCAAATTAGATGATTACAACTTGTGATTGATATTATAATGATTTAGCTCTATGGTACATAATGTTGTATGATGTATTATTAAATAAAATTGGAAATACTCTTAATTTTTATAACATACACAAGGTTATTTTCTCATTAAAGTATACGGTTCTTATGTTTACCATATAGATCTTAACGAGAATATGACTAATTCAGAAAAAAATGCTTATCAAGACAGGTTTTGACAGATTTTAATTCATAAGTATTGGCCAACTGCTTAATTTAATAAGGATCTAATTTTGAATCTTAAGATTGTTTACTAGCAGCTGTAGGAAACTAATCTGCAGTCCTTGGCTTCGAAGCATGCATCTCAACCTCTCGGCTATCGGGAAACATACATGACTCTTTAAACAGATTAGTCGTTATGCTATTAAATATTTATAAGTTTAAAATATGTTTGAAAATAAATAAAGAAAAGTCTTACGCACAACTGTATTAAAGTTGTAATATAATACAACGCAGTTATCTATTTATGTCAAACAAATATTTCTTCCAAAGCGGTTAAAAATTGTGTCACTTGTATTAATGCTATAAAGTATTATAGAATATTCCTTCACATCAGTCGTATAAAATAAGGGTGTTTTTAAAGTAACTTACTACTTTACAACCAATTTATATGAAACATTTTCACATGTTATGAAACAAACTAACACACAAGTCAAAGTATTGATGATGAGTATGACATATGGCAAGTCGTTGTTTGATATGCTTTAAGCTTAAATGAGGAAAGCAGCTCTTATCAGTATGTAATGCGCTTAGTTAATTAGTAAATGACATTAGTTTGGATTAGTATCACATATTCTTAGTATCAAAGCTAATGAATTGTATTCCCAAAAGCAAACATCATGAGCCTGATCCAAAGTGGAGCAAGTTGTCTTGACATAAAATGATATTAAATTCAAATTATCAATTAAAAAAAAATGCTTGTTAATAGTTAATTCAATTTTAAATCGAGCATAAAAATTTAGATGAAGAATGTCGAATTTTTTCTTATATCTACCAAACCATTATGGTATCGAGAAAAATATTGTAATTAATTGTTTTTTTACGTTGTTGTTGTATTGCGTGGTTGTGTATCAACTCGTTCCAGTTTCATTTTACAATTTTAAACGTGACAATTGGCTGCCTTGTTCATTTTTTTCTTCCTCTGAGTTAATTGTAAAGTCAAGCCATCTAGTATCAGACGCAGTCATTTGTTTACAAAGCTCAATATACGGTTTCCTGGGTTTTAAGTGCCATCATTTTATACTGTATTACAGCACTGTTAGTGTGCCGTTGTTTTTTACCATATCCGTAACGAAAGTGCAACATATGGTTCACAACATTTTAAAGATGTCTACTCATAAATATAATATATGGATGTCAACATTATGAAGATGTGAAGTGCCTTCGCAATGTGGAGATTTATCGCGAAATATTTTTCTACGAGAGTTAATTGTCAGAAAATTGCTCAGTTAAAATATTGTTTGGAACTAATAATGGATTATTACTTAAATTTTCTATGGTTTATTGTGAATCTCTTTGGTTACATAAAATAAATTGATTTTTGCAGCTAACTAACTATTTTAGACATTTAATTACAAGTAGCATTCGAGTTTTTTACTTCTTAATTATATTTCTCCTTTAACATCCAACATGAATAAAATCGCAATATTTATATGACATTTTTGTAACAATTCGATATAAAATTTGAATGCGATCGATTCTTTTAACAATGCAGCGTGAAAATAGACACGTATTTAAACTCGTATATTAAAAAAATATATGAAATTTGACAATATTAGTACTATAAAACAATTGACAATAACAGCCTGTATATATGTTCAATATAATACGTACTTGATTGTAACGGTTCCCTCCATGTTACTACCATGTGACCCAGATAGTGTAGTATTATTGTCGTCGCTGGTTATGCAAGGCACTGTGAATACACGTTTTGGTACAGCATACACCGGATATGCAACATTTCCGTTGACATGCATTCGTTATAAAATTATATTGACAAGCTTTTAGCGAAAGAATCTTCGAGTCGGTTAATGTTATGTCATTTTACGTTTGAAAGTTTCAGACAATTTAAACTTCGTTTCATAAACATATATTTCATGCTCCTTAGATTATATTTTTAAAAAATTTGATTGCTTCATCACAATACGATTTGATTTATTACAAAAATTATCAACACAAATTCAGAGGTTATATAGGTGATGTGACATTAAAAATATATTCATAAATAATACTTTTTACAGTTCATTTTAAGTTAATCTTAGTTGACGATTATTTAAAATCCATTTTTTATCGATAACTGTCGTTATTTTTGATAATAAGGACTTTTACTTGTATGAATGAATCACTTTTGCGGTAAATTACTAAGCGCACAAGTTTTTTGTCAAAGGCTGCGGATTTAAGCTCCCAACTAAAAGACTCATTAAAGATTTTTGTTAGTTAATAATTTTGTTAGTTTTGTCTCCCCGGTTAGCGTTGGTAGCGTGTGCGCCTAGCAATCCGGGGGGTGCGGGTTCGATTCCCCATCTGATCGGATTTAAAAAAAAAATTGAAAATGCAGGACTGGATATCCATTGGGTTGAGTAATTGTCTGACAAACGATTATCGTGAAAAAAAAATATCTGTCAAGACGTCTTCACATTGCGGATATCCACATAATCCTCTTTCGGGGTGGATTTCTTCACACTGTGAATCCATATGCTCCACTTTGGGAGCAAACATGGTATAGAACAGTTATTTAATAACCCATTAGCTATCCTGTCAAGCATCTTTTAAAATTTTATATTCAGCTATGGGATTAAAACTCGTATTTACCGACATTTAAATTAGCGTGCCTGACACTCGAGATGTGGCATTTATTGAATCATAAATATAAAATGTGAATTTTATAGTTAAAATTATTAACATTTTTTTAAACTCTGTCCCTTTTTCTTCTTAATATTAAGAAAAATTCAAATGCATTGAAAGAAAGGTTGACACTCACTAATATCCCGCAGCGAACAACTGTCATTGGACCCTGATAGAATAGGGTATTGATTCTACATTAGAACGACATTAAATGCAATATCTAGCTGAAAATACAGTAATAAAAATGCAGTTTGCGTTTTGAATGTTTTTTGGCACGAATGCCACCCGGCATGCAAACACCTAAATGTATTTCAAATGTCACAACAGAAACTTACTGTACGAATGTGGCTTTAAAACAGGAGTGTAAAAATCTAACCTGCAGGATATATAATCGTTTGCTTTAGTCTTGCAATGAGCAAGCCCTATTTTTTGTACCATGTCCGCTCGAAAATGATGTGAAGATCATCAGTCCAGAAATGGAGTATATGAATCTTTTTTAAAATAAGACTTGATTTACGATACAAAAATTGATTAATAACCAATTTTTCAACTCCTTGAGGTCTAGTCTTGCAAACTTGAGGTAGTTTAAAGTCCAGCCTGTGTGAGAATCAAATTCATGATTTCGGACTCCGAAACGCTCACGCTGACCTCTCGGATACCGGGGTGTCAATAAATAACCACAGGTGTTACAGGAAATTCTGTGACTTTTTCGTAGCAGCATACATTTTCATTACGTGAGTCGTTATGCTGAATTCTGTACAATTTTAATTATTTTTTTATTAAAGTAACGTCCCAATGTGTCCACAGCTTAGCTTAAAATATAATTTTGGTGCCAGTACTTATATTTGGAAGATATAAATATATTCTGAAGCTGATAACAGCAAAAAATGTTACAGAAATCTGCATATTGGGAATAATTTAGAACTAAAGAATTAACCAATAGAATATTTTCTTATTTTTACACATCCAAATCCTGAGTGAGACTAATAAATACTAAACAGTGTCCCCAAAAACCGCTGTCACCCGTCAGTATTAATAGTTGCATGTGATTTTCGTCTCTTTCACGTTAATCCTTAAACTAATTTAAG
The DNA here is from genome assembly GCA_022683975.1 of Rhyacophila evoluta. Taxonomy (NCBI): domain Eukaryota; kingdom Metazoa; phylum Arthropoda; class Insecta; order Trichoptera; family Rhyacophilidae; genus Rhyacophila; species Rhyacophila evoluta. The sequence goes on from JAGVSQ010010724.1 coordinate 5,070, forward strand.
ACGAATTTGTGGACAGCCTGTTGATAATTTCTTATATATCCCCTACGGAGTTCTCAACAACGTTGTCTACGTATTTGAGGTCACATAATTTTACATTAAGATGATAAGCTATAGTCTGGTGGTATTGATTATTGTATAATGAAGTCAAAGTTGTATAGTAAATAATAACAGAACAAAGGGACATCTTTGTCTGACTTCATTGGAGATATCAAACCATTTTGTGATTGTTTAACCAATTTTGATGCAGCATTTGCTACACTCTTGCAGAAATTTATTATGCACTTAGTGTCATCAAAAGAAAATGGCGGTGTGGACTTCTTACAATCCACAAAATAGCAAGCCAGCGGGCATTTTAGCTTGCAACTTCACTAGAAAAAACCACGATTGTAAATTACAAACTAAAAAATATTACTCAATAAGTACCGATAAATGACGACATTTAATAATAACTAATATAAATCGACTGTGGAAAGAAAAAAAGACGTAATCAACTATTTTTAAAAATAATTTTTATTTAAAATCACAATCTATACAACTTGAAAACACATTCTATCAACAAGGTGTAAGATGAAAATTTAAAATTAGTGTCTAAATTTATCTTTTAAATTAAAAAAATAAATCGGATGTAAAATTTACGACCAGGAAAAATGGCTTTCACCTAATCAAATTGATTAGTTTTCTTAAATAGCTTTTTTATTAATGCCATGTTGTGTAAATAAAGTGCCAATTTAAGTCTTCATACACTTCAAAGTTGTGTTTATGTAATGTTTTCACGTTTTTTGTGCTTCTTGTAAAAATAATTCCATATGAGTTTATGAATTACGTTCTTTTTCCTTTCCACAGTCGAAATACAATGATTAAAAGGCTATTTGGATAAAAAAATAAAGCATACTCAAAAATTGGATTGCCTTAAATTGATTATAATAATAAATCTGTGTAGACTGTAACATGTAATTGAAAATATATTATAATGAGTATTATAACTTGAATACATATAAAATATTGTTCGCAGAAATCATAAAATAATATTATAAGCGAGGTTGACATATTCGGAATTCATTTACTAGATACGAATAACCATAGAGAATTATCAGATTTAATTAATGTAAGCCCAAAACCGCTACGAAGCCGCATGTTGAAATGCAACCGAATTAATTTTGCGAGTGTGAGCGCTAATTACAAACGAAATTGTGCGGAATTATGGATGGATGGTCTACTCAACTAGGCAATATTGTAATTACGAATATTATCGATATATATATATACAATATATACACCGAAAGCATATGAATATGAAATCATAATCATAATCTATACTATAAAACAGAAACTATCTGGTTTTTGTTTCACATGTTAAAAATATTACTAATTGAGGATAAAATCATTCTTAACACGACACATAATAGCAGCAAAAATTTGCGTGATTTAAAAATACTAAAAACAAATATGAAAATTGGAAATATTGTAAAAGTATTAGCAAATAAAAATAAACATACAAAGAGGATTTGAAATAAAAACTAAGAAAAGAAAGTATCTAATTCTAAATCATACAACAGCACCCGTATACATTTATTCTCACTCAGGTGAAAGATATATATAAATATATAACCTAGACAATTTCGTTAAAAATCACCACTATCCTCCGTATTAGCACGACTACTGGCAGGTTAGTTCTGCGTTTCATAAAAATAAAAAAACAGCTCATGTTCCCGATTTCTCAGGGACAACAGACTAATATTAGTGAGTGTGAAATGATTATCGATTAGGAGAATGGCATCGCCAAATACATATTCCTCGTTAGTTGCAAGCCATAATAAGAAAGTATGTTCAAGATGAAAGCAGTTGAATAGAGCCACGGATAGTATCCATGTACCCGCAAGTACAGAAGTTCTTCTGAATTCTCTCCAATATGAGGTTGTAATTCACCTGATTCGGGGCCCAAACAACTGATCCACTTTCCAATATGCTTCTCACATATAAATCTTATAAATTTTTCAGTATTGTGATATTCTGAAAAGATCCTGGACGTATGCAAAACAAAACCTAGCGTTTGAAGTACTTTCTTACAAATGTTAACCATTTATAGTTATTAAATGAGAGACTACAAAAACTGTAGTGAAATTTTTACATGCCATTTCAACGACTATTTCTGAAAGAATAGTTAATTAAATTAGTAATTTGTCCATACTATAAAACACATAATGCATTTGTTTGTCTGACTGATTCAAAAACTCATTCTGAATGGTAAATGCTGGCAATTTAAAGTTTGGATATATTATTTTGACTGCAATTTCTAGGCTACTTTTCATTTTTATCATCATCATTGATGATTAACAAGATACCTAAATAGTATATACAGCCAAATATTGAAATGAATTTACAATAACAGGATGAATAAAATTAATTTTAATAAAGAATTACTTTCAATCTATATTATTCCGAGTAAAACCGAGGGTTACGCTTAGTATTATATAATTACTGATTACTTACTAAGACAATTTGAATAATCAATACATTGAAGTTCAAACTTACTGACGATAAATTAATGGGGGTAAATTATCTTGAGATCACACATCGGTAAGCAAAATAGATGATTACAAAACACTGTTAAATTTTATAGAATTTACCATTATAGAAACTAGCTTGTAAATAATCTTGATCGTAGCATACGATAACGAAAGTCATATTTAATCCGATGGCCTTTACAAAGTGCCTTTAGTCAAATAATTTTGTAATAAAATATATTATATCTTGCAATACTTTTTTTTATGAAATATTTTATTTTAATATTATGGAATTAAGGTAAAAGATATATCGATGTATTAGCGGGAGATTTATAGTATAAGAAGAAAACACAGAGAGCCCAAAATGAAATCAAATAAGTGACTACCTACAAACCTTATTTAAAATCACTTCCACGTGTGTTTAATATCTTAATGAAATATCTTCGCAAACAATGTTTTTTGTAACTTTCATTATCCGTTCTTAAATAATAGAACCTTTTACATGTAAAGAATTCATTGTATTCATTTGAAATGGTTATTAAATCTACCATTAAATGGGTTGTGGAAAGAGAACGTGCTTAAGAGATAACTACTCGAAATTATTTCAAACTTTCCAAAGAAGTGAAAGAAATAAACATTTTAAGTAGTATTATAATTTTTCAATATTACAGTTTTATATAAAAGGAAGGATTGAAAAATTGTGTGATCAAATTTTCGTTCCATGTAATCTGTAAAGAATTATTAGATCTATATATTTTACTTTAAGAGTGGACATATTTACATGGCGTAAATCTATTTGCTGGTGTGGGGTATATAAACTAATTACATTCACCCAGTGACATAAAATACATTCAGCCAGTGACATAAATTATATAAATTCAGTGCGAAGTTAATTACATATTGCTATCAAGTGTCACAAACATTCAAACAATAACAAACGTCAAATTAACCCAATGAAAATGCAGCAGACGCACCAGGCGCAGTATCACCAACATTCCGATAACTCTTAAGAAGCGACGCACGGCCGAGCTCTCTCTTTTCTCCTTAGTTCGAATCAACATCTTCACCTGTAAACAGCCGCGCCGTTCGTTTCTAACCATATTGTGGGAGCAGAAATGATAAACAAAAATATTATCTGACAATAAATCCAGAAAATTTTCAATAATTGATGTACAGCAGTGGAATAAACCAGTCCAAAATCTTGTTTAGTAATTATCTCAGATCTATGCTTTTTGAGTTTATTACGCTTTGAAAATGAGGCTTTGATATATTCAATAGTATGTCTCTTGAATAAACTTTTAGATTGCCTGGCAATCATAACTCAAAAAAATAACTTAACATAAGCTTTAGTAAAAGTATTTATCATCACTAAGTTTCCATTCATTTTCTTTGCAGCTGAAGTAAAAAGGGACCACTGTAACAAGACTGTCGACATATACGAGGATGTCAGCTCGCCGGAAGTGACGGCCGATACGTTCGGAAGGCCGATGACCTGTTGGTACCGGTTTCGCTCGTTCCGCGGCACTCCCAAGGACTGGATACTGAGGATACGCTTCAAGAAATTCAAAGTCGGGACCCTCGTCAATGCCACGACCTGCCACATGGGGTATATGCAGGTTTGTTTACGTCTATTATTATTACAGTTTAAAGGACTTACTATCATATTATTTACAATGTTGCCATATACAGGTTTTTGGTAATATATAATATAAGATTTTTTTATTGATATCTACTTCTTTCACCAAAAAAGATAATGGTACCTTGAATTAAACAATTTATGGAACTCTAAAACTAATCTAGAAATAAAAGAATTCATTTAGAATTTTTTGGTGACTAAATCTCAGTAATAATTAATGAGCCCACTTATAAATTATGCTGAACTTTTAAACTTTATCATAATAATTATATTTTTAATATCAAAAGAGGACACCACATGACGCCCCCAAGAATATCTGTCACCCGCCAGTATTATTGGATCTTCCCAGGTCATATCTATATCCCGTAACTTCACTGAATACATTATATATATAGTATTTGATGGCCTCCCAGGACGCCAAGAGTCTGTCGGCTTAAAAAATAGACATCTCAGGTTAAGACTTTCTTGGGGCATCTGCAATATGTGATCGAGCCAGGTCTAGCATTGCAACTTTACTTTGTCAATTATTGGTAGCTGTATGGTTCAATCTTCTATCTCCTCGTCACGAACAACGTCATACTACCGTATTCACAGAATCCACCGCAACACTTAGAATACGGTGCTTTGGGCCTTTGTTAGGTTTGATGTTTCGAAACCGTGGAGAAGCAGTTCATTCTCTATATAAACAGAAATGTGTTTTTTTATTAATGTCAAATTTTTTTACTAAAAATCTTGTAGTATTTCTGAGAAAAAAATATATTAGTGTTGGCCTGGTGGCCGAATGGTTAGCGCGCACGATTTGTCGCCGGGTCTTACGGGCTTTAATAGCATAACTGATAGATTTAAAAAAAAACTTAAGCTGCAAAATTGGATGCGATAGTTGAGAAATCATTATTTTTTGACTACTAGTAAACTGTATTATTTTTTTAGAGTAGATTTTCTCACTTCGGAGTTTCATATACCCCACTTTCGAAGTGAAAATTGTAAAAGGTATATTAAAACAGTATTAAAATGTTATTAATTCAACAACAGAGTATTGGTTAATTAATTTCATATAATATTACAATTATTCCATATTACATTATGTCAAAAGCAGTTTAGCGTAATTGATAATGGTAGAGTCAGTGAAAATTAAATTACATATTAATGCGCTACAATAATAAACACTACATTTACATTATAATTCATAAAATGTTTCACTAGATGGCGTTGTTTACTGTTATTAGTTATTAGTGGCGGATTTAAAATTAAAATTGTCGGTGGGTGTACCGAATGCAAAATTATTAACGATCATATTATTTAAAATAATTGATTTCATACAATTGAATGCCGACTGCCATCTGTGATGTTTAACAAATATTACCATTTTGATAGTTTTATATACAATGAAAATTTACATTTTTATATTAGTTTATTAAACATATTTTTAAATTCAAACTACAGTATATGGACTCGCATAGGGTGAACGAATTCATTCCAGAAAATAGAGTCGATTTCGATTATTACGTATCTTTAAAGAAATACAAGTATTATAGCTAGTACAATAAGTTCTTTATTTCTTGTTTTCGTTTTAAATGTTATAGCATTATCATATAATTTAATGAAGAGTTAAGTGTGGTGTTTATTATAATATAGCGCAACACGTGTGAATTTAAAATGATTATATATTAAAAACGAATGGATAAAAAATTTACTGTTCGGAGGATCGTGTATTCACATCTCGCTCTAGTTTAAGTAAGGAGTTATACAGTTTTGCACTCGTACTTCGTAAAACTTTTGTGACTTACAAAGTCAGTCAATCAGGGACATATGAACCATGTTTATTTAATTATATTATTTTCCTATGGGCTGTACGTAGTTTATTATTTATATGTTATACATTTAAAAGAAAAAAAAGATAAAACTTCATGAAAATATTACTTTTTAAATTGTTCTAAAAAATATTTGTGCACCAATATATTCTCTACAGTTGCCAAATTTGTTACGGTAAAAAAGATTGTAAATATTTCAAAGTCTTGCACCATGTGATGATTTTATCGAGATCAGATTTTTCACTCAAACGTCGTTGAAATCGGATCTGCAATTATAAGCTATATGCAAAGGAATATAGTGTTATTTATATTAAATTACACTCTCTCCTTCCCTTGGTAATTTTTAAAAATCTCTATTTTTTCTTTTTTTTTATAATAGTGCATTTGTTTTTATGTGTTCTTGTATAAAAATAAATATCTATATTTTTGTTATTATCATAATATGTATGTATTGTTGTAAATGCATTGAACTCATAATTTGTAATAGTGATAACAATACATATAGTAATAGTAATAGATAATGTTATATAACACGCGGAAAATAAATACATTTTAAATGTACAGGTATTCATATACTTACGAGGTTTGTAAGAATATGCTGGTGGTATAAAGCTACCTACATAAAATGATTCAGTTAAAAATATAATTTTTTTGATAAAGGTCTGGTGCCTTGTTTTATATGTATGTAAAGTAGACATCTTGGCGTCATTGAAAACATTCGATATTTATTTGGAAGATCTATTTTAATAATTGTTTCAACTTGAAGCTAAAAATTTTGATACATTGTTGGATGATTTAACTAAAATATCTACATAAACGTACTATAACGCACGTATACGAAAATATTGTGATACAATATATCAAATTAATGCGATACTTGAAAAAATCAAATGATAAAATATGGTTTCCATTAATAAAACATGGTTTTGAGTTTACAATACCACGATAATGGTTGAAATTTGATAGCATAACCCTAAGCGTTACAATATTATTATAAAAATAGTTCACCTTCAGACTCCTCTAGACATTTATTATTTATGGGAGAGACTTATTAGTGATCGAATATTTAGTCCATAAATATATTTTAAAAATAATTTCTGAATTTATTTTGGTATTACACCTTTGAAAATGTTTAGTATTTGTGCTTTATCACCCACGCATTAGATATTATTTTATCATTGAACAATTCGTGGTCCATCTCATTTTTACACCCAATCAGATGTAATTAGTGTTAAAGGGGCCTACACACCTTCGAGTTTGCATGCTCAATCATTTATATGTGACCATTATTTTTTTTCTAAAAACGGAACGTCTACTAATTTTAGGTAATCCTACGTGTATTTGATACAAACTATAAGAGCAGCCATCTTACGACATAAAATGAAATAACAATTAAACTATTCGTTGATATAAAATGCTTTAATTACTATTAAATTAAACGTGCTCTATTTGACCAACAAAATACACTGTGAGTTTTGAACGTTGGCAGTTTATATTACAAAACGAAATGAAAATATTGGTACATACAATTTCGTTGCCTAAAAAATGTTGGTAGTAATGTACTAAGCCGTGGTTTCCCAAACTATTTTCCGCGGAGCACTGGTGTTCCGCAAAGCCTGACTAGGTGTTCCGAGACAATTGGTTAAGCTTTTATACACTGTAACAAATTTAAAGATCTTCTTACTAGTAAGAATTACCC
>JAGVSQ010010725.1:0-12718 GCA_022683975.1 Rhyacophila evoluta
CAGAAATTTTTTCTGAACCTTCTCCACCATGAGGTCGTATTTCAACTGATTCGGGTATGTGTCATGCGTATGCATTAATGAGTTAATGGGTTAAAGATTTTAGGTCGAAACCATTTTTCAGATTTAGAATATTGTACGTTTAGTTAGAGAAATCGTCTGGACTCACCGGTGAGTCGTTGGCGTTCATACGGTTAAATGCAGGATACTCCGAAGTTTTGATCAATTGGCATCCAGTATCAGTATTCCATTACGTGATCGTTACTTTTAAACGAGGATTCGTCGGTATTTCTGAATCTATCGCCCCTTGGTATGAATGACTGACATGGACAAGACCACGGATTGCATAATGGTTTATGACTTTGTTGTAAATAAGGTTAACTGCGTTGCAATTCGTTTTGTGCAGGTGTTCGTTTCATCTCATAGCTAGGAATAATAAAGTGGGTGGTTCAAGGTATCTATTCGGTCGATTGGTATTCGAGCGTGTTATATAACAATAATAACGTAATGTTTTACTACAAAAGCCAAGGTCTCTGGCGTCATCTGCGGTTCCCCTTCACCCCCTTCCCATCGCCTTCATTTGTCTAGACAGAATCCTGCTTCATTACAATGAATTCTATTAATGTCAATTTATCTGTCGGAAAATTGATTTTTATTGGACGAATCTCATGTAGTATCGATACAGATAACGTATATCATGAAAAAGAGTTACGACATCTACAAGTGGCGTATCAAAATGAATCAAAATATTTTGCACCGCTAGACATTTTTCACAAAAACTTTCTTATCGCCTTGATGGCCGATTGGTAAACGTGCGTGCTTCGATGCCGGAGATCACAGGTAAAAATCCCGCAGCTGTATAATATTTTTTATAATTTTAACGTGTGGAGAACTGGGTGCCCGATGACGATCGGCTGGCAACTGATTCGTATCAAACAAAATCTATAGAAAACATATAGGCATATTAAAAATATATAGAAAGAAAAAAGGATGTAACCTTCAGTTTTCTAGCTTAGCTTTTTTCGATAATCACAATGTATACAACTTTATACAAAATTCTATCAAAAGGATGTAATCTGCAAATGGCGAATTAATCTCTAAATTTAGTTTTTATGTTTGAAAAAAGTTAAAAAAATGGTAGCTTGTTAAGTTGGCGACTTGTAAAAAGGACTAACACCACATCAATTTTATTGGTTTTTCTTAAATAACTAATTAGATTAATATCATATTGCGTAAATAAAACAACGGTTGTCTTCTTCGTGGAATTTGACCCAAAATCATAACAAATACGTTTATTGCCTTCCCTGTAAAATTTGTTCTGTGTGGATTACGCCTTTTTCCTTTCCATAGTCGATATTCTTCTTTGTTTCTTTCATATTAGATTTTTACATGGAGCTTTGTACCTATATGTGACGTCTTGTATTGTCCGAAGTTATGAAAGCATTCCACACTTATTATGAATGCATTCTCGTCGATATCCAGTCCACTTAAGGAATAGATAGGTCATGTTGAATCTTCGCTACGCATCCGTAGCGCGTGACTGAGGCAGGTCTACCATCGCGTTTTTTCTGTTTTGTGGTGAAGAACGGCTTTTCTTATCATATACATAATATATATATTTCCATGAGCAATAAATCATAAAATGATAACAATTCTCTTTAAATCGAAAAGTTTTTTTGGCAATATATTTATTGTTTGTATTTACAATGTATTGTTCGTGAATCAAAGTTCACAAACATTAAGTTCACGTATATTTCCCGGATGGATTGCTGAGGCGCACAAAGACTGCATTTTAGTGCGTCTGGGATCGAGTCTCTTCTTTGGACTTGTGCCAAAATCTCTTATAAAAGTCAGGCTTTTGTATCCAGTGATAAATTTATCCTTGGCAGACATCATACTGTGATATTTTGGCTGATAATCAGAGGCGCATTGACCGCACTGGGTTTGTAGACTTATATTTGAAGTAGTCTCTAAAATACCACAAATATCTAAAGAATTCATATATGCTTCGGGACTAAAAATATGACTAAGTTCTGTAAGAGTGGCACGTTTGATTCTTTAGCTGAAGAATGTTACGGTATTATGGAGAATACTAGTTGAGAACGATGTATGTTAAATGTCTTAATTATCAGCATTATGATACTCGAGTACTGGCAATAAAGGAAGCAGATTAGTCAGTAGAGGAAGATGAATATGTAAAATATTTAAACCTTAATGTGAGAAAAGATTAATAGAATGGAGGTATTTCTTACGTGTGGTGTGCCGAGAATGATAAAAGGTCTCAGAGCATTGGACTAAAAAAAGTATTTCTAACGCCCAAGTTCGTTGTTAAACGCGCACTTCCAAATCACTTGTGACTGGAATTCAGGGGTTGTAGTTCCATAGTATATGTGTCAACACGTTTGTAATGTATATTTAAATGTAGGAAAAGGTCGAGCATTTGGCTGATTTTTCACTTGATTTGACTTTAAACGAGAAATATTTTGTGCGGAAATATAAATGATATATTAAATACTTCACACCCTCAGAGCGAAATGGTGTAAACATGAAATGAAATTAAACATTTTTTCCTAAGTTGGTATTTTCCAAGACAGAAATTTACAATAAATACAACACGTGTGTTTTGTAATAAAATGTACATTATTTATACTTCGTTCGCTTCTGTTCAAAATCACTCTTATGGTATTGATCGTGTAAAAGCTATGGAAATTTTGAAAGCTTTGCAAATGTATACAGTTTTCCTCTTAAAGCTTCCGGTATATACATTTCAAAATGCAGACAATCGATGTTAACAATGTATTGTATTGAAAAGGCAATGTATCACACTATTCTGAGTTCCGAATCAATTGAGCTTAAGGTGAATAATGCATTCAAAATCTTTTTATGTTACCCTTATTATTAAATACAATTGAAATAAATAATATTTCATAATATTTGCATCTCTTCATTAGTTCATTATAAATCTGTTGCCGAATGAAGGTATTCTGACTTATCTCCAATATCTGGTACAATTCACAATCCTCGATTTTTCTCATCTACTTCACAGGACTTAAGTGGCCTTGTGATCTTATTACGGCAGTTTTCAACTTGTCAAAATCACCTGTAGTGCTATAAATAGAATAGCATTAATTAGAAAGTGGAGCTGGCCAAGAATTAGAACGAAAATAAGTGCCCCAGCGGCCTTGCTTTACCTTCGCCGGATCCCTGCCGCTTAGTAACTCTATGATACCACTAAATTGTGGGATCTGTCAGAGAGTTTTAGACCTTTTAAACCCATCTTTCTTGGCTTGAGGATCCATATACAATTCGAATGCTTATGTATTATCTAAATTATTTAAAACTGGTAAACTTCCATATGTGAGATTATCGTTCGATGTGAATTATGAGACTGATAATATTTTGTGGAGCACAAAGTAAACGCCATTCATTTGAATTGATTAATATATAGAATATATTGTGAAATTTATTAATGCGCCAAGTGATTTTAATTTGAATTTCTTACAGTACACACTATTTTTTTAGTTGACAGAAAATTGGTTACTAATCGGATATAACTTCATCGTAATATTATATATGGATTGGTTCAGTAAGTACTTCATAACAACTAGTAAATCGCTTATGACAAGGCAATACCTCGTATGCCACACGACACAAAGTTTACAGAAGATGTAAAAAACTCTCTTCAATCATTATTGTTACATCAAATTTCATATTTTATATTAATATCAACTAATATTTATGATTAATTAATTATATGATTATAAGGTTCGAAAAAAAGGTAACAACTATTATAATATAGTCACTATAAATTGCGTGATGAATAAAAAAATATTGTCACAATAAATTGCACGATGCCTAACATATGACACTATCAAGTATTGACGTAGTTATTAATTTTCTTATCAGTGAGGTTATATCATACATTCGTTTAATATAATTACTGTGTATTTAGTAATAAATATTCCATCCATACGACGTGTGACAAATTAATAACACTCACCACGCTACGTAGGCGCTTTCTGTTAATTACTTTGCTAATAGTGAAGAAATAACCAACAATAGTTGGAATGTTCAGTGTGTAACTTCACCTTATGACTGTTTTATTTTAACTCATCACACGACGATATGTATAAGTGAGAGAATTGCAAAAACCTTAAGTAAAATTCTTAAAAATATGTCTTATTAAATGATTATAAAATTCTCCCATGTCAGTCAACTTCGGGCGTGTGAAGAGTTCTATTCATTTTATTTATCACTAATATTCATCGAATTTATTTGATTTATAATTGAAATTCTATAGTTACTGTATTTTAAGTGCTAGAATATTCGATTTACCATTACGAGAATATAAAAATTATTATTTATTTCTTCATTTATCAGTAATAACCAATAGCGTATTCACGTTTTTTCGTGATATAACTGATATACAACTGACACATTTAAACAGTTATCACAGTGTAAACAGAGCATTCGTTCAAATGTTTGCAAACATATTCAAGGTCAAATGTCGCCGCATTGAGGGACAATTTGCAAAAAATATATCCCCCGGCGAAGGGGTTAAATCAATTTGGTACAGTATACGAACCATAATGATGCTGACAATCATACAAATGTTAATTAGAACTGTTGGTATTGATTATGAGTTATCAACTCATCCATGAATCACTGGTCATTGTAGTTTTGATGTTGGTGGCATACATAAGTGAATTGTCCGTTGATTAAACTAATTAAATTTTATAGTATCTATATAACCGCGTTCGTAATATGAAGATATTTGCGCGAGATTTCGTGATTTTTGGATTTTTCCGAAACGCGTACGTCAACCTCTCGATTACAGGGGAGACAATTAAATTATATCTTTTTGCCGAATCTAAATTACATTTGAGATAGAATTTCTACATCTGGCGGGTGTCTAGAATTAGAGCTTAAAATAAATATTATAGAAAAAAAAACCATTTGTTGACTAGCGAATCTGCCTAGAGAAAACAAAATCCTGCCAGAGTGATTCACTCGGTACATCTTCTATCTTGGACAACAGGTGTCAGTGGGAGAAATGTCAGACGAAATTTCTCCAACAACAAATCTGAAATGTATTATAATACATTCGAGGGTCTGGGCATGTACGGTATGCCACAACTTCATCACAGACTTCGTCTCTAACTTAATTTGTTTAATCAATTTATTAGTCTAACATTAAATATATATTGAGTACCACTAGCTAGGGAATAATTATTTTCTATAGGTAATATTTATTGATTGGTGATTTTCAATTAAAACATATTTAATTTAATTAATGTGTAATAAATTCGAATTACAAGTCAGAAAAACATTAATTTAACTTAACGAAATTACTTATAAATCACACTATATAAATTGGTAACGTTAGATATACATTTTATGAAGTACACATTTTGTATTTTATTTCGTATGTGGTTTCCTCGGTTGGTAAACGCGTGCTCACGAAACACTTGATATGTAATAAAACTCGCAGGTTCAAATCCCACAAAAAAAACTTGATGTTTTATAAATCTATTTAAACGTAAGACATAGCAGTCTGCCTATTGTTAAATATTCAGGCTTAGGGGATCCATATGCTCCTCATGTATTAGAGTGGACATGCTTAAAATACTATGGATGTTATTATTTTGTATTTAAATTTTAATGCCATATTCAATAAAAGATGTTTTTCAATTTTTTCGAACGCCATTTTTTTGAAATACATTTTTAATTTTCTGACTTCATTTTTTTTTCCAATCTAATGTATTGTTTTCTCTGTTTTTTCCAGGTATGGATCATAACATTTTCACTGTTTGATTAGTACGTCGAATCATTAAGCACCATCCAGGTATTCTTTTAAAGCTTTTATTTAAACTACACTTTCATTTAATCCCGATCCTTGAATATAATATTTTATTTTTCAATGAATTTTAATTAGATACAATACTTTTGATTGAATACTCTTCCCTACAATCTATAATATAAAACTAACCACGTTTACCTTTTTGCTAATCTTTTTACGTGGGTTTTTATTAAAATTAAAATAATTTTGTGTCTAAATTGAATTGCATTAAACACAGCCAGACTAAAACATTTGTTGAAAAAATAAGTTAAATGATCTACTATCTGAGTATGTATAAATCCTATTTAATATTAAACGTCGACCCTGATAAGGTAAAGGCATTGCTCGAATTTTTTTAAAAGGTGTTTTTTTTTTAAATCACAATGTACATAAACTAGATATACGTTCAGTCAAAAGGAATCAAACGGCAAATACTGAAATTCAACTTTTTTATTTTGAAAAAAAGTAGGACCTACTCCTACCTCAATTCAACCCAGTTCAACTCAGGGTTAATGCTTTTTGACTAAACAGGGTTGACATGTATATTCCAAAGTCTTTAATATTTAAGTTGACCAAATCGCGCATAAACGTTTCCAAGTTTCATTAAACATTTCATGTCAAAACATAACAAATTAACTCAACGTAAACCGATTGTTAAGTTCAAATTTTATTCGCTATGTTGGTATTCACTGTAGTATAAATTACATACGCCATAATATTATGAGTATCTTGGACCAGTATTTTTCTTAAATTTTTTTCACCCCAGTCCGAGTTAATATTTTGTGAAAATAATCCACGTTTTGTTGGAAACATATCGTATGCTTTTTTTTTCGCAAACCCGTGTCGTGTGTTACGGGCTTAAGGCGACAGAAAAAGGTTTTTCTGAATTATATTTTTGACAGCCATTATATACTACGCGCGAAATTAAGCTCTGCACTATTTTACGCTGTCGTGACCCGTGTATGAATACACATTACGATTCGTAATGAACTTTTTTGTCACAATAAAGCTTTTACACATTTTTCCATTTTTATCACGTGTCGGACTATACAGCTTTTTATTACATTACTCAGCCGTAAAATTTGTCTGCTAAAATTATTTATTTATTTAACTCAATTTTAAACCGCAGTTTTCACATCACCACCATGCTATTTTAGAAACGTTTATACCCACATCTGCTGGATTTTCAATAGTAATTAATAAAACGCAGGACTGGATATCGAATTGGCTGATATAAAATTCTATCTTCGATCAAAATCTTGTGACAAAAAAATCTCTCAACATAATTAACCTTGACAATGCGGAGATCATCGCATGCTCCACGTGGAAGTTCTATTAAAACAGATTTCTGCGTCGGAAAGAAATTATTAATTTCTACTTATATGTAATACAGTTCATAAAAAGACGCGGCGCCTGGCGACACATTTAATAGACAGCCGTAACGTCAAACCAGTAATTGGATGAAGTGTGATAGTGCTAGCTGATTGAAACATACATTCGCGGATTTAAAATGGTATCCAGTGCTTTCGGGTGCACCATTTTTTGTTGTTGTTTAGATATTTCCTTTGTAGAACATAAACAAATACGGGATAACGATTTTTTAACCATGTTCGCTCGGAAAGCGGAGCATATGAATCTACACAGTGTGAAGATATCCACACCGTAGATAGAGTAAATGGATCTCCGCAATGTCTTGACAGATTATTTTCACGAGAATTTTGTCAGACAATTGCTACGGTTGATTAATTATATGAAATTAATATTCCATATTTCCATTAGTTTTGTCGATAGCTATTTCGGATATGACGTGTCAATGCGTAATATTGGTGCCACAAACGAAACGTCTATCGACAGAACTCATTAAACCTGTGAAATAGTCACGTTGATATGAGATTCATAGTTATTTTCTCACGTTCTTTTCAAATATTCTTGATCTCTTTTTGTAATTGTCTATTTTTCTTACAATCAGGCGGAGATTTGCTTATCTTACTATCGATATTTAGGATTATTCGACATTGAGTAAATTAAAAAGGGCAAATAAGACATTTTGAGAAGGCCTACCGTTGATTATCTGATATATTTTCAGTTTTCCTCCAGCCTAATAATAAAATATTAGGTTCATTGCAACTAATACCAAGCGGCCAATCCCACAGCTTCATATATGTTCTCAAAAACTTCAAGATATAGAACTCTCTACCCGTCGGATTGATAACTAAATCTTTGGAAAAATAAATCATTTAGATAAATCTATACACTGTGGAGATTCATATGCTCTACTTTCAGAGAGGGTATTGATAAAAAACATGTGATATTGGACGGGACTAATATTTAAATGGACTCTTTAAAAAATGTCTACCCAAATTAAACATACATTTTCTTTTTTGGATCTCAAGATCTTTAACCCTAATTAATTAATATGTATTTTATTAGAACATTTTTTTAAATGCTTGCAACAAACAAATTTTATTGATGTTTCTATAGTAACGTCCGTAATACTCGTTAGTAAATAAATAATATTCTATTTTTGTCATCTATTAATTGCACCAAACGAATTAACTTCATTCTACTTCCATATTAGCAGCCGGTCTTTAAAATGAAAATACCAAAAAAAGTCGCGACAATTTAATTGTGTGTTTAGTATTTTAGTCTATGTTTCAAATCAAGGAGGAGTCAAAGACGAATCAACTGGCCCGAAGTTCACGGACAGCAGTCAGGTCAGCAATTAAAATAGCCAGTGCTGAGGATTGTTCTTCCGTCATATGAACAAATATATTGATACGTAGGCGAATTGATTTATTGACGTTACTGGACGCGTGCAACTTAGTATGTTTCTTAGCACAATATAATATGTATTCTGTTGTAGGCGATTATTGAATATTTTAATTCTCGTTGAGTATTGGATATGAATTATCAAAGCCATGTGGAGATTTTCCTCGAGTTACGACGGAGATGCGTTCCAACACCTCGATCGTAAGTCGACAAAATTTAATTATACATGTACTTTACGGTGCACGAAATGTATATACACGTAAGTGCTAATTTTCGCAATATAGTAATAGTTTTATAGAAATACACGATACATAAATTGATGAAAAAATTAATATTAAAAGTAAATATGAATAACTTGTCAACATAAGTATAGAAATTGAATACAAAGTGATAAATAAATTTGAATATGTATGGTCCATTCTATCACAAAAAGAACATTAAATATATATTTTTTTTCTATTCTGCGGTATATGCCTACAGACATTTTTCAGATATTGCATGTTAATTAATATATCATTTTTGAGAAATGTTCTCTGGATTTTTCAAAAAAAAAAAAAATGCAATTAATTACCGTCGTAATTCGAGGACAACGTGTATATTGAACGTGTAAAGGATCAGGATCAGGATTTGTCACGATTATGTTTTTATTTTTTTCATTAAATCTTTTCAGCGTTTAATTTGGTCGCATCTTTTGGGCTACTACACATATTGATGCGAACCAAATACAGTGCGAAAATATGGGGTCTATGGCGAATTCTGTCATTCGTGAACAGGTGATTTAAACTTTGAAAATCCGTGCAAGACGGCAATGTGTTGCTATCACGCCGTATTTTTCGCTTGATGAATTTAGTGCCGGGTGGTGCCGTGTAGCCATGATCATCACCATGATATCACTATCTCAATGGTCATGGAATATGATATAAATGGCTTCATAATTTTTAAAACGTAGTGAATTGACAAAGAACACTTAGACAAAAAAGACGTATAATTTATTCATGTACTGTTTGTTTTACGTATGTCCACATATAAAACCATAGTGAGCATACGTAGTATCTTGTGTATGTATTACAGAATCACAAAGTTATTTACTCGATAACTGTATACCAAGTATCGTACATACTCTATACACCCGATTTTCTTTTTATACAAGGGAACCCCACAAAGGTCACGGTGCAAAAAAGATAACCTATTCATATAAAAATGGTAGATAGGTTTCATTTAACTATCCACACTCATTTTTTACTTGGAATTATTTAATTTTCACAACAAATATGTAGTTTCACATTGTATTGAATAATCATCGAGTCATTCACTGAAGTGAAGCTACTAGACATACAACTTGCTCGTTTACTGTAGTTTTTTTAGTGGCAATTCAATATAGCATATTTTCCATACTTGCATGATTGAAAATTTATCATCTTTTTCGAATTCATCTACAATACATTCAATTTTTTATCTGATATTTTATGATTTGAATGTTGGAACTACATCTTGATCAAGCGATATTTTTAAATCATATTACAATAGGTTCTTTTTTGGATGGTATTATTTCAAAACCGTGCAAAATAAGAATTGAGTATATTAAAAATATTTGTATTTATCTGTTGCTTCGAGCATTGAATATACGTATTTTGAGTGGACAGATTGCATTTTATTTAGTATTGTTTTAAACATTGTCGGAATTTAGTTTTGTAACATTTAAATATTGAATTCAGAATACGAGTGGGAGTTGTATTCGTAAAGTCCCATGAAATTAAGAAAACATGCATTAAGATCTTAAATAATTGAAAATAATTATAAACGTTCGTGTGCCGGATGTCATTGTTAAGATACGAGCGATTCAATTTTGTTCACGCTCGAAGCTCGTTTGCATATTATTCGAAAAGTCGTAAAAGCTCACTTACACAGAACTTTTTGTGAGTCGCGTGCTTTTGAATGGGGACTGGCGTGAAAAGGCTGTATTATTAGCGCCGTAGTAAGCACGCACGACGAAACTTCGAAACTTTATATACATCATTGTTTTTCTGCGAAACCGTTTTGTAGGTTAATCGTATGAACAGCTGACGATCAATAAATACTAAACAACTTTCATTCTGTAAAAATAACGTTAGAACAAACATTACTAATTTGTTTATGTATGCTTATTGTCTGTACTGCGCTATTGTTTTAACACTTACTCATTATATAATTGGTTTATCGAATATCCACGGTGCGCGATTTAAAAAAAAACGTGTTTTCATTTATACAATTGAATATTTTATACAATATTATATGCTGTAATTATATTATACCATAATATAGCAATCATATGGTTAAAAAATTTCATATCCATCAATTCAGCTAATATCATAAAATCATTCGAATTGGATATGACGATTTGTAAACAATGTTCATCTATTTCAGAACAAAATAAACTGAAAAATTATTCCAAATTGGTAAAAATGTGTATAACATGACTACACGTGGCCGCTCTCATTTCGGAATCAAAGGAGCACTTGGTATCAAATTTAAACGCATATGACTGATTTATGTGTTATTGTGCATAGTAGTATTAATAATATTTTGTTTTTTTGGGAAATCATAATAATTATACAAAGAGTATAACTGAATTTTTCAATACTAAAGTCAACTTTAATTTTTATTTTTAACGTAATGTTTACGTATTTTTTTCTAGCCTAAAAATATATGATATAATTGTAATAACTTTCAAATATCATTGATAAATATATCTAGTATTTATATTTAAAGACATAATTACGTTTTATTAAAAAATAAAAGAATGTATTTGAAAATAAGACAACAAGAACCACGGACGTACATGTACGTTCATACTCCTCAGAGGGTTAAATCCTTTAGTCACTCTTAACAATTTTGCGCAAACCAGCCCCGGAGCAAATGTGTTAACATGTGTTTGTAACGCTTAAAAATCGGGCATTGCATCAATGTCAAATATAATCTTACGTTTGTAACGTTTTACATTATTTAATCGATGATTTACAGTTAGTTATTCACTATAAATTATCATTCGTGAACTTCATAAATTATCAGTAACAGGTTATTGGTCAATTGGGTTTACACACGTTGCAAGTATTGACCGGTTATCATAAAGTCAATGTAATAACAATAATAGAAACTGATAAGAAAGTACGTGAATCATGTGTTTCTACACAAATATTATATATCAGCTGCACACAGCGGTCTTGAAAATACGTCCATAGTTATTAAGAAACGTCACTGATAAGCGTACAGCACAAGATTGTTACCGTAATGTGATATAGCTACTGAACCATTTCATTTTTTTTTATCAAATGTGTCTTTATCATCATTGATCTACATTCAGATGTAAGTTTTAAATACACTTGTTTTTTTACACGGGGAACACGTTCCATCATGCAAAAAAGATATCGACTGTGGGAAGGAAAGGTATGTAATCCTCGATTTTTAACAGCTTTTATTCGATAATCTCAATTACTTCAACTTAATACACGTTCTATCAAAAATGCGTATGCTGAAAATGGCGAATTAGGGTCTAAATTTACCATTTAAATTAGAAAAAAAATGATGGCCATTCAGGTTTGCGACCAGGAAAAGGGGAGTCCACCTAATCAAATTTCCGTGTTTTTTTTTAAAATAACTTATTAAATTAATATTGAGTAAATAAAACAACAGTCTTAGTCTTCATGCAGTTCACGGTTGTGTACATGCAATGTTTTGACTTTGGCCGAAAATCATCCAAAAAACGTTTTTTCGACCTCTTGTAAAAAAAATTCTATGTGGGCTACCCCCTTTTTTCTTTTCATGGTCGACATGGTGCACGTATAGAAATATTTAATGAAATTATTTTC
Source organism: Rhyacophila evoluta (assembly GCA_022683975.1). Lineage (NCBI taxonomy): Eukaryota > Metazoa > Arthropoda > Insecta > Trichoptera > Rhyacophilidae > Rhyacophila > Rhyacophila evoluta. The sequence continues at coordinate 12,451 of JAGVSQ010010725.1, forward strand.
ACATATTCATATATTCATTTCACGATGTATTTAACATTATATACCGAATATTAGCCATTTAGTGTCACTACTAGACAATAATTAATGTGTTCGTTTTCTGTAATTTTTTCATTGACTATAATACTATAGCACATTTTTCCATTCGTAAATTTCGTAAATCTAGTTCATCTACATTCTAAATTATTTAAAACTGGTAAACCTCCATATGCTCGATCGCTGCCCACATATAATGTAGCCTGAAGATGCCGAAAGGCGGAACCCGGGTCGC
>JAGVSQ010010726.1:0-12717 GCA_022683975.1 Rhyacophila evoluta
AATTTAAAATCAATTTCCATCAAGCACCATCAGTCGAAAATATTAATAATTTATTGTTGATATTGGTAACAGAAAATACATTCCTACTATTGGAGCTGTTATAAAAAAAATATTACCACGTCCACTCCAAAAGTGGAGCATATTGACTGTAGAAGGCAAAGTAAGTAACCCACACAGAAGAAAATTTACAGGATTTACAAAAAGGTTGATATAATAATTTATTGTGCTAAAGTAAAAATTTTAAATAGATAATATTGATTTGCATGAAGTCTAAAACTTATGTTTTATTTAATCGGTTTGATATTACTTTAATAACTTGTATAAGAAAATTTAATAGAATTGATGGGGTGGTAGTCCTTTTTCCCGGTTGCAAATTTACAGGTCCTCTTTTATTCAAACTAAAATGGAAAATTTAGATGATATCTAATCTATATATAATAGATAATCTAATATATAATTAACTCGATATTTGCGGCTTATATATTTATAATAGAACGTGCATTAAGTTGTATATATTTTGATTATCAAAAGAAGCTTTTTAGATAAAAACTGAGGGTTACACATTGTTGCCTTTCTGCAGACGATATTAGTCTATAACTTCTTCAGAAATGGAATACACGAATCTCCACATTGTCGAAAAATGTTCTGATAGTTTTTTATTTCATTAGAACTAGTTGTGAAACAATTCTTAAGCTCAATGGGCATCCAGTCCTGCATAAATAAATTAGATATTTTAATACTCCTGAAGCAGTGGAATTTGAACCTCTCCAAGTCCGAATCGTTCAACCTTTCCCAGTAGGGAAAATTCATTAACTACCAGATACCTACCGAACTCTCACTATTTCAAAATAATATCTAACAATAATAAACATGTATATATATATAAGTAACTTTTCGGAAGATACATAAATACAAGATTTCTTTCTCTCAAACTAATATAACCAATAATATTAAAGCATTTTAGCTACTCAAATTCTATAAATAAAAAATCAGTCTACTAAATAAATAAAGTAGTTTTTATGTTTTATTTTTTATCACATATTCTCTATTGGTTTATATTTTATTTGCCGTTGCTTTTAAAATATTTACTTTGTTTTTAGAAATGTTTATTTTAAACTCTATTATTGTTATTGTATGTTATATTGTAGATACCTAAAACTCCCTGGTTAGCGTAGTTGGTTGCGTGCGCGCCCAGGAATCCGTGGAATGCGGGATCGATTCCCCATCTGGTCGGATTTTAAAAATCTGAAAATGCAGGACTTGGATGGCCATTGCGTTGAGTAATTGTCTGACAAACGATTCTCGTGAAAGATAATCCATCAAGACGTCTTCACATTGAGGGGATCCATATACTCCACTCTTGGAGTCGACTTATTCACACTGTGTGGATCCATATACTCCACCTTGGGAGCGAACATGGTATAAAAAGAAACTTGTAATTTGTAATATTTTTATAATATGAAATAAAAAATATGTTTGTTCTATAGTCCAGCCCTTCATTTCGATGGTTGCATAATTAATTTCGATTTGTTACAAAACCGATTCTCTGTATGTTTAAAATTTCTAAAAAGGTGTATTCAATAAATTATTGCACTTAATTAAGGTAAATTTCTTTCTTTTTTCGGGCGAGCCCATCAGTCAAAACCAACACAGGGCAAAGCCTCAACTTGACGTGACAGTTAAAGGGTTAATACAATTTACGCGAGTTAATTGCCTCGTCAAAGTTTTACGTGAAAGGGTTAAGTCAGTGGCACGGTGTTTAAGAAACTTGTAGAAATTTTCGTGTTATTTTTTAAATGTCACTTCATTTCATTGAGGTATTTCAAATATGATTTGACGCCGCGGTTTCAAATTTAAAACCATTTGAATCCCTAGAAGTAAAACACAATCGATTTATTAATTAATGGCTATTTAACCTATTATTGTATATCAAATAGTAATTTAACTGTCATCAATCAAACGGAATTACTGAAGCTGATTCAAATTATGTTTTTTTATCACATCTGCCTTGAAAATTTAGCGTGTAGATCCTTACAGTGTGAACATCATCCAAGCCACTATTAAAGTTGTTTTAGTTTTTATTTATAGCAATAAAGGTTGTTTTAAAATTTAAAGCGATGATAATATAGTGTTATTTAACTTCTAGATAAGGTTGAATAATGTATATGGGTAATTACTAGGTTAGGTTACGTTTTGGTGTTAGGCGTATAAATCACACGGATATCAGCCATGTTAATAATTAGTATCATAGATTTACAGGAATTAGTTGTTAGTTAATCGTTTAATTTAATTTTTATCCAAGAAAAAAAAATATTTCATAGAATGCCGAGATGCATTGATTATATTATCTAATCCAAACTAAAAGAGGAGCATATGAATATGTACATTGGAAAGATGTCTGCTCCAAAAATGGAATATAGATTTCTGCAAGGTGAAGACATGCTTTTAAAAAATTTTTTACGAAGTCTCACAGAGAATTGTGTTAACAGATTCTTACTCGTGATAATTAGTTATCAGACAAATGCTCAACCCATATTAAATTTTGTCAGGATTTTTTCCTTTTCACATTCGATATGGATCTTCAGTGTGAAAATATTCTCTCAGAAAGTAGAGTATATCGATTTTTACAATATGAAGATATGCTTTGATTGGATTTTTTGAGAATCGAACCCGTATTTCCTGGATGTTCAGGTGCGAACGTCTATATAACAATACGAATAGTTATCTTCACAAATATTTTTATTCTCGAATATTGGTTTTCAGCTAATGTCTCCTATTATGCATTTGTCGCCTGCGTTTAAACGTAAAATACACTGAAAGCTGTTTTACTTTGTATAGATCTACAAAAATTACAGCATTAATGGTAGATAATAAGTATTTATTTACCCTAAATTTAGGTTATTAGTAAAACATGTACGCCAATGGAAATACTTGAGCCACTACTTGGAAGAGTAACTTTTAATTTGGGCTAATAGGATCGTTTTTGTTCAGAAAAGCTCATTTATTATTATTTTAAGGCACAGAAAAAGTTTTATTATTAAACAATACAACAAAAAAAAACAATATCTGACGGAATTCTAAGATAAGAATGACATAATAAACTTAGAAGAAGTTAATAAGAAAAGAGAGAAATTTTTCCAATAGAGTCGACATTTACTAAATGGGCAAATCAAGAAAAATTTCAAAACCTTATTAATATTACCACACAAAAATACAAGTTGTCTCATAATCAATGTCGGTGATAAAAGTTTAGAGGAGAGTTTCTTTTGATAATGTTTTGATACATATTTTTTTCGTTTTGTACGATAATATTTTTATACTTTGACGTTGGTCTAACAGAAATGGAATAGGCACTTTTGTTTCCTGTCATTAATAAATTTTAACGTTAAATCATGGAAAGGTGTGCTTTAAAACAAAGCGCTTTCAACAATGTACGCTCCGAAAGTTGGGCATATAGATCTACAAAATTTGAAGATATCTGCTCCGAATGTGAAGGGTATAGATCTTCCTAATGTGAAACACGTCGTGATGGATCATTTTTTACTTCAATTAGTTGTCAGATAATTTCTCAACCCAATGGGCATCCAGTGCTTCATTTTCAGATTTTTAAGATCCGACCAGATGGAGAATCGAACGCGCATTCCCCGGATTCCTGGGCGCGCACGCAACCAACTACGCTAAGCGGGGAGTTTTAGTTATCTACAATATAACATACAATAACAATAATAGAGCTTAAAATAAATATTTCTAAAAACAAAGTAAATATTTTAAAAGCAACGGCAAATAAAATATAAACCAATAGAGAATATGTGATTTAGGACGAAAGTTGAAAAGAATTGCTTTGAATTAAAAATCGTGAAAATTTTGCGGAGATTTTTTTAAATATCAGCTCTTTTTGGGACGGATGTATTTGAATGGATAAAGAAAAAAATAAAATACGTTTATTAAATAGGATTGCTGATTGGAGTCTTGATAACTTGGTGTAGAAGCTCCTCTGGTTAAGTATCAAGTAGGACAAATAATAAGAAGAAATTCAACCAAGCAAATCGTAAATCGATGGCTTGATCTGCAACTCGGCTAGCTCTTTTTATGGTCGAAAGCTTGATTTGATGCCATTTTATTCAGCTTTAATTTTTATTTCGCATACAATACGCACAGAACTGAAAAAAAATGGGATACGTAAATTCACCCGCGCACTTGCTCCATAATATTTGACGTAAATAGAGTTGGCTGGTTTGTAGATAAGCCCATCGAAATTTAAGCTCGTAAACAATAAAATAAAGACGTTTCATATATTTCAAGATAGATGAGAAAAATGAAAAAAATAAATCTTAAAAAATTCACTCACACAAAGAGAGAATCCATTTTAAGTTAATTTAATTTAAATATACTCCAAAATTCTTTCATCCAATATCTTGACTGCCAAGCTAGATAGATTCCTTTGATGGTATTTTAATACAATAAATAATCAGATAATAAAAATATAGAATAATGCTGATCCGCTCAATTTATCAAAGCTTTTACGAATACGTCAATGATTTTCGAAGTGCCTTGATTTTCAGCAAAATAATAAATATTGATTTATAATGCATTTCATGTATCTCATTTAATAGTTTAAGATAAATAGTGACCAGGTAATTGGGCAAATATACAACTGATCACAGCTAAATTGTATGATGTTTTAAACAGAATTTACATAGTTATAATATGGGTGGATTATTTTATTATTTTAAATGATACATAGTCATGCATATGTATAGTAAAGGAGAATATGAAATTAAATGAAACTGGATAAATAGCCAGGTGACATAAATCATTTAAAACTTACATAAACCCCTTCATCATTACCAAAAATTATTGCAAATTAGCCATCCACCTCAAAAGTCTAAATTTCCTTCAAGCTGATAACTGATGTTTTAGGCAAATTCAATTTTTTAAGTAAACTCGATACAAATGTAAACTACAATATTTCAAGGAAGACCTTGTACTGTAATTTTTAAACTCCAACACCAATAACTACATCGAGTAAGTCCGTTCAATTTTAACTGATTTATTTCTAGGGCTTGAAGATAAGACAATGGATGTTGACACGTTAAAAGACGCTGTAATTTACTGGGGCAGGAATAACTCCAAAAAGACTGAATCCTATTTTTTCGATCGGTGAAATTAATGCATCCTGGAAGACTGTCCGCTGGATGTACTCTGCGGAATTAAGCGTTACCAGCGAAACCTCGGAAAATGCCATGCATGTGACAGGTGACAGGTAATCCTGAAGCACCATTTGGTGGCCATGTGTTCCGCATAGGGAGTGAATATGGTAGAGAGAGATAATTTAAATACGTGTATATCAAGGTATTTATTTAACAGGGTAAAAAATTAGAGTCCAGTGTTTACTACTGCCAAGTTCTTACATAGTCAAGTAATACGTATTCATGTGAATTTGGAGCTTTGATATTGCAAATCTTAGTTAATTTATTCTAATGCAATATAAGCAAAATCAGATTAAATCAAATTGTTAGGTGACAAAGAGACATTTACATATCTATAAATAATTGTAACCAACAGAATTAACATTGGTAGGTAAAATAATATATATCTTTAGAAATACTATGATTTGTCTAATATATAAAAAAAAATTATGACAATTATGATTGTCACAAAACCATTATAAACATTTTTTTTTACATAATATAAGAACATAAATAGCTCATAACGTCTTTGGTTAATTATTACTGCTTTGTGAGACGTCGAGTCATCGAAATTCAAAGCCAATAATGGAGCTGGAGATTACGAGCTCGACGTCCACAGTGGCTAGATTTTTGAACTACCAAATATGCAGAATTTTATCCCCGATGAGTTGAGAAATAATTCTCTGAGAATCAATTCTTGTAAAAAAAAAACTGTCACGACATATCTTTATATTGTGTAAATATAAATTCATCATATTTTGGAGTATGCATCTTTTTTCTAGACAGGAGAGCTGATATGCGGACCGAGGTCAGTATCTTTGGTTCCAAAACACGCACATCAAACTTTTGGCTACTGGGGAGACATTGTTATTTAAGAATCGAGAGTAAAGCAGTGTGTAATTAAGTATTAAAAATACGAAATAAATGAAAAACTTACCTCCTTGTCGATCGTAAGCATTGATGCACTCTGAAGTCTTGAACTGACTGACCAAACTAGTTTTTCCAACGCCTGGCGCTCCCATGATAGCGACCTTGTGAGCAGGCCTCATCATCGGCGCGGATCCAGGAGGGGGATCTGCGGTAACTGCGGCGGGGCGTTCGTTTGGCGAGGGCGCTAAGCTGTTAGAACGTGATCGACGTCGACGGAAAGAATCGCCTCTGTTTACAATGCCTAGAATAAAAGAAAAATAAAATATAATTCATTGTTATCATCATATCGATTGTCGAAATGAAAAAAAATGTAGCCCTCAGCCTTTTACAATTATCTAAATACACATTCTATTAAAAATATATAAGCTGAAAATGTCCAAATCAGAATTACCTAAATTTAGCTTTTAATTTTAAAAGATGGATAGCCGATGAAATTTGTGACTATGAAAATGGCTCCCACCTCATGAAGTTTGTTGTTATTTTAAATAACTTGAGTAAATAAAGAAACAGCTTGACTTTCGCCCAAAATTATTAAATAAATGCTTTTGTGCCTGCCTCCTGTAAAATTTGCGTTGTGTGAGTTACGTCCTTTTCCTTTCTCCAGTCGATATCACTATTACTGTCACTATATCACTATTGGTACCCATATTACTACAGTCCAAGACAATTAGCTTTTTTATCATTATATTTCGCATAACTTCATCACAGTTCAGTGCGTGGCAACCTAAGTGTTATTATAATTTATATATACTCTCAGGACATTCCCGTCGAATAAAGTACATCGCTTCTTGATATTAGAGCTTGATATTAATCAGGCATATTTTGGCCTGATTGACACCAGATGTAAGAACGGGGCGGGTGGATGTTGCGTACATTAGGTAGTCCAAGACGATGATTAGGATTGAAGCTGGACTGGATGCCTATTGGGGTTAAGACATAAAGAAACTGCATGAAACTACTTTCAATAAAAATTAATCTGGCTAGATCAAAAATTCATATACTAGATTTTCGAAACGAATATCTTCGAATGGTGAAAATCAGGGTTTTCCAACATTTTATCGCACATGACTCTTTCTTGAGTTTAATTTTTTCTATGTCCTCCTCTTTCCCAATATTATAAAATAATAACTACATGTTCAAAGTTTCTTGTTTTTATAAGCTTTTATTTATTTTTTAACTTGAGAAGTGGAACTTTCTACACAATATTAAAAAATGCACTAAATTTATCACACATTTTGATTAATTTTGTGGCTTCCTTAAAGAGCTTTGTGCTCCCCATGGGATCCATATGGATCCAAGTTGAGAAACTCTGGTGTAGATCCATATGGCTTACTTTCAAAGCGAATACGGTGAAAATATGTAAATATTCATAGCATGTTGACTAGCGCGCAACGTATATTTACATTTTACTACAAATTAAAAAAAAATATTAATTTGACCGGAAATTGTTATTAAGCGCCAAATTCCCTGTGGATGCAAAAGTTTCATATCAGTCAGAAACTAATTTTTCCTTTTAGACATGTTTACTGGCCGGTATTAAATATTCATTTTTTAAATGCGCCCTAGTTATTTTTACATGTCCGGGATTTTATTAATTTGAAATATTTTTTAAAAATAAACACCGAAAATTGTTCACAGTATATTTATGTTTGTTTTGTATGATGAAAAACTGTAGTTGAATCTCTCATAGTAGAGTGATGAAAATAATAAAATTAAAGGAAATTATTGTTAATCGTAAATGAATTGATGATAATTAAGCCATCTAATATATCGTTAAAGTTGTGGAAAATTACTAAAAATATTTTCATTTTAATATTACTTAAAGAAATAATTTTATTTTATCTGTTCAACGTTTACATTTTGTGATTTTTTATAGATTTACGCTAGAGGTGTCATCCTCTGACGTTATAAGTTTGGCGAACTGCACAATATCTTCACTGTATTATTTTATATATGAATATTTAAAATAATTAAAAATCTACAAACTTATAGATTCAAGACAAAAAAAAAATTAAAATATTATACCCAATTTAGATAATCGAAAATTCGGATAATCGAAAATCAAATTTTCTACCATACTTGATTACTTATTTTTGATGAAGTTTCCGACTACATTAAGTGTATTTTTGTTTTAATTCTTTTTTATATACGAAGTTAGCTCCCAAATTAGAGCATAAGAATTTACACAGTGTGAAGATATCCATATTTCGGATGTGGAGTATATGGATCTTTGCAATTTGAAGACGTCTTGACAGATTATTTTTTACGAGAACTGTTCATCAGGAAATTATTCAACCCAATGAGAATCCAGTGCTGCATTTTTGGATTTTTTAAAAATCAGACAGATCGGGAATCGAACCTGCATTGCCCGGATTGCTAGGCGTGCACGCTACCAACAACGCTGCCGAAGAGTTTCTTTTATGGTATTTTAACAATCATCAATTTTTATTCTGTTTGTATTTTAAACATTTTCACAATTATAATGCACATACACAATAGATAGCCTAATAGCATTTATATGCTTAATTTATATTGTTCGACTTTAAAATACATAATTAAATATATTTTTAAACCGATAATAATAATTTATAAAGCTGGTTTAGAATAATTTAAATTTAAAACGTATATTTTAACTAGACGCTTCAGTTCCAGCATCATGGTTTTTGGCATAGTATAGGGAAGTATCAATAAAAAATGTATTTATCTTTTACTGAATCGTGTTATCTTTTTCTTTATACTTTTAGCACTGTAAAAGGATTTAAAAGCATGTTTAATAGTCATTCTGGCTATATGAATTCATTTAAAATTCAAGACTAATTATTGCTGCGCCATTATTTGTAATAATTATTAGGGAAGCTATCCAAACAAACTACCCTTAAAGTCATTAAAAGCCTCTGTAAGCTTACGTGGAGTGTTTCTTCGATACCAGTAACACTTACCTGATTAAATAATTCAATTTAATATGCAACGTAAGTATGCCGACCTGTCAAAAACAATAAAGTTTACATTTACGTCAAATTTTAATGGGCGAATTAAAATATATTTTACTGTTGTTTAAGCGCATGCATACTACCGGTGATTTTTGGTAACGTATCATGGCATCTCAAAAATACTCGGAGAAAACGTATATTGAGCTTTAAAAATATTTGCTGGGTCGAATATTAGGGATGATTGTAAAGCTTTCAAAGAAAAAGGAAAGGATACGGTGTCAGCCATTCAGTCAGTGGTGGAATTAGCACCGAGGGGCCACATGCGCAATTTGATTATGAAGCCCCTATACTCTAGGCGCAATTGTTTTTTATTTTTTTTAGATGTCGCTTTTCTTGAATATTTATACTTTTTTCCAAAATTTTGTTTCTCGATTTTTAGGTCTATTTCTACGTTAGTTTGGTAATTTGTAGTGAAACAATTTGGAAGCCCCTTCAATCTTGAAGCCCTAGGCGTGCGCCTGGTTTGCTTATAGTTGGATCCGACATGAGCTGGTACTAAAACTGACTCGTACTGCGGATGCCTCAGAAATGTTTGAAACCTACTCTGTCCTACCGTCCAGTATTTTGGGAAACCGTCGTACTGTAATACATTTCCGTATCAGCTTATCATACAATAAAAAAATCACGTGAATACTACATGACAAATACAAAGAGCATATCAAGAAACCATTTGTCACAAGATAAAACATATACCCATACTTTAATGATTAGATTAAAAAGCCACCCACATAAATTACTAATCACCAAAAAACGCTCATTCTTATCACAAGAAAAAACATATAAATACTCATACTTCAGTGTAAAAATCGTCTATTATTATACTAACTACCAAGCATAGTTTTACTATAAGTCTTTGTACCTTGTAATTAATTATAATAAATTAATAATCAAGTATTTCGATCACTTCAATATTGTACTGTGATATATATCTCTCCTGCCATCACCCTGAATAAATCCTTACAATGTAATTACCTGACGATTACATAGAAGATCTAAAATCTGCACATCGATCTTCTGAAGATACAACACCTTTCTTTACAATAAATAAATTGTGATACCTTACGAGCAAGACAAATAGAGATAAAGAAGCCTACATCACTTCTTAGCGATCAAGAGAACTTTAAGCTCAGATCCAATGTCTTTATAAATCTCACCGGAGGATTATAACAGTACGCACAGGATGTACTTCCGAGGATCCTGGCATGACCTAGGAGGATGCAAAGCGACTAGTGGACCTGATGTTATAACTCTGAGCAATTTAAATTAATGTTAGCATAATGTTATTATGTAATATTTTTCTATTTTTATGGCTTATAATATTTGCACATAAACACTGAAAAAACTTTCTAATAGTTAAAAAAATATCAGATAATATACACAAAATTGCCATATGGATTTGTCATGTCATTCATAACTTTAAAATGAGCAATGTTTTTAATAAAATTTGTTAAACTAATTTAGTAAATGGGGTGCTGTATTATTATTCGTGTCGTATAATAACGAGGCACTTAATCAGTGGCGCTTAACCAATATTCCTCGAGCCACTCGTGTCAGTGAGTACACAGCGTTCACGTATTTAATACCTATTAGTTTTGCAGACATCGTTGGCCTTTGTATATTATATTTATTATATCCGGCTTCATTTATTCAAGTGAAAAATATTTTTAAAAAAGTCTTGATCTCCCCGGTCGTGTAGAAGTTAGCGTACGCGACTCACGTCCGGGAAATGGAAGTTTGATTTCTAGATATGTTAAATTTTTAAAACTGTGAAAATCCAGGACTGTATGACTATCAGGCTGAGCAATTGTATGCCAAACAATTTTCGTGAAAAATAATCTGCCAAGACATGTCTTGACGTTGCATTGAGATTGTTGAGTTTCATATATTCCACTTTTGGATCAGACATATTCACACTGTGTAGATTTATACGCTACACTTTTGAAATATACGTGGTAATAAATAAAAGTAAAAAATCCTACGTGGCTCCACTAAATACATATATTAGTTGAAATATAATTTGTATTATACACATATATATTTTAATCATAGTTAATGAAACTCTATTTCCGTTGATATGTATTATTCTTATTATAATATATTGCATTAATAAGGTGTTACTGCTAATATAAACAACGGAATAGTAAATAGATAATTTATTGTCAATGTTAGTGTTATTCCGGGTAGTATCATGAGAAAAACAAAGAGAAAGAATGAGCTTTTCAAGGTGAAATATTAAGAGTCAAAAGAATAACGATATGTTTTTTGTATGTAAAAAAAAATATCTTGAGTTTTGCATTTTTAAAATCGAAAAATAGATGGAAAGTGCGGGTTCGATTCTTAAATCTGCTGTTTTTTTTAAACCAAAAAAAGTGGGACTGGATTCCCATCGCGTTGAACAATAAATTATCTGACAACCAATTATCATGAAAATTAATCTGTCAAGACCTGTCTTCACGTTATGAAGATCCGTATATTACACTTCAGTTGTGTAGTAGACATCTTCACACTGTAGATCCAAATGATATTTATTACATTGCTTGAAAAATGTTGTGAACTAATGCGGTGAACAGTTGGTAACATTGCTTCACCACAACGGCGTTAATACTCGCATTAGCTTCGCAGAAACAGTCTGCTTTTAGTGAAAAATGAAAACAACAGACTTCATCATTTGAGTTATAAAAACAAATCGTCACCATTAAAAGCTTTACATATCATAAAACGTAGTGACAATATTTCGTCATACAGTGAATGAATACAAAAAAATATTGAAATTATGTTTATTATTTATCTATTTTCAATTACCTGGCCGTACACTGTTGTGCTCCACTGCCTATATAAATTATATTTAATACATATAATAATTTTTTTCAGTAATTGTGTCTGACAGTTGCTCCAACTGCCCCAACCTTTTCGGGTCTACACTTCATGTTGTAATGAATGTCTTGATTTCATATCGTCATTTAATTTCATATCTACAATTTAATGCTCAGAATGTGTCTGTGGGAACAATAGATGCCACGGTGACAGAGCGACGGCGGCAAACGATGGGAACCGAGGAGTAGATAGCTATAAAGAGTTGAGTGGGCAAGTTGTTGTGACGACAACATGGTGTCGCGATGCTGAATTTGCTTTCTTGCTAACTCGTCTATTTATAACTATTATGTATTTTTGTTACCGTGCTCTAAAAGCAATGAAATTAATTGCAAGATAAAAACCACCTCCTCTAGAAATATCGGCATATTGATGGCTTAATCTGTAAACTAGCTAACTTCACTCCTGGTCAAAAAAAAAAATTTGTGAAAAAAAGATTTTGATGCAATGTTTTCAGCATTAATCTTTTAAACGCACACAGAACGCACAACATTTACAAACAATGAAAAACGTGAAATCACCCGCAGACGTCATTTTTTTTTGTAAAACGATCAGAAGCAACAATAATCTTCGGTGAATGTATATGTTACTGCATGCAGTTGGCAGGTTGCAGATTGAGGCATTGATATATCAATTGAAAAGTAAAAGTTTCTAAAATCGGCCGAACAGGTTGTATATAATATTTATATACCATGTTCGCTCCCAACTTGGAGCATATTGATCTACACAGTGTGAAG
>JAGVSQ010010727.1:0-12717 GCA_022683975.1 Rhyacophila evoluta
GAGTTTTGAGTATTGTAACATCTGAAAAGATCCTGGACGTACGTAAAACGAAGCCTAGTGTTATAATTGTGTTTATATGTCTGAAACACGATCTTTTTTCGAAATATTAATACCAATAAGGTAAATTTTTCACATAATATTATATTTGTCATTCAAATAAAAAAATGTTACTTTTAACTATAAAAATAATCATTTATGATCAATGCACAAGTAAACATATAGTGTACAGCCAAGTAATTTGTAATAATGGGATGAATACAATTATTTCAAATAAATAAGGAGTTTCAATCTACCATAGACAAAGCCAAGTAGTAAAATTAGTTAATTAATTTAATTAGTCTAATCTATGAACAATGTGCTGTTGTTTTGAAATTATAAATAAGTCCCAATAGAGCTGAGGGATTCAAACCCGCGATCTACTTTAATAAAGTACGCGTGTTTATCTCTCGGTTACTTGAGAATTCTAAAGCTGATTATTTTTATAGAATTATAATAAAATATATATGAATTATGTCATTATCTATAATTTGAATTATTATTTTTATCTCTGTTATTACTACGATGTATGAAAAGACTTCAACGATGGGTCAAGCAGAATGCTTCACAGTAATAATAAAAACCTAATGATAAAAAAAACATATTTTTACTATATATAATAATTCAACTTTTTTATAAGTAAAAATACATTATTTCATACAAGTGTTCTTCATTAATGTAAAATGATTCCATAGAAATATAAAAAAATACGGAAAATAGGTCATTAGCTATTTAAGTGTATACTAACAGCATTCATTAGAATAGTAACCGACAGTTTGTAAATATAACATATTCAAGATATGTATCAGTTAAAGCAGATGATGTTTATAAATCACAAAGTAATTATATGGAAATTTCGCCCAGTTTCACAAAAATTTTCATATAATACACCAAGTATAATTGTGTTTGACTGTCATGTCATAATACAATAGATTTTTCAAATTAAATAAGGACTCAATTTTGTAGTGTATCGCATATTTATTTATTGTTTTTTCCGAAACACGATACGGAGAAGAATTTATAAATGTTGCATACAACCAATGCAGTAGCTCGTAACAATTGGTTTGCAGAACGTAATTCAGCGAACATAATGCAATTGTTCCATGGTATCATAAAAAGAATACCAAATTTAAAAATATAAAACAAAAATAGTGCAAATACGTATTAACCGTTGTAGACCACGACGACGCTGTAGAATTTTTGATATGTGTTGGAATTTTTGATAGTCCAGTGTGTAAATGTGGAAAAGAAAATTAAGATATCAATCACATTGCTTGTCAGTAAAATCTTGATGACACTCAAGGATTGGGCTTATTAATAAGTTTATTAAGTTTTAACTGCCTCTTCCAATGAAAGTTTTTTTACAGTCTTCACATAATGCTTGAGGTATGCAAGTTTTAAACATTTTAAACAAATGTGAACTTAAGATATAAATGCAATTGTAAATTGTATACTTTTTTTTGTTAAAATATATCAAATGTTCAGCCAAAATAAACTTTTTATGAGGCTTGAAATGGCTTGAATAAAAAAATAAGCAACGTAGACAAAATACAACCTTAGTTTTAAGAGTCGCTATAAAGCGTTTTTAATAACAGTTTTTACAAATACAATAATTTTTTTTACTGTCGTGCAGTACATTTTGTAATAAAACCTATTCATACACATATTTTTACCAAATATTGACCGTTTTTATAGCGTTTTTTGATATACTTTATAACGTCACAAGTTTTGCATTTTTCAATTTGCTGAGGCCAAAAACATCTGACGTTTGTGAATGCAATGCATTTAGTCAATAAAAATTTTCACAAGATATAAGCTTCAACATTTTCTTTAAACAATAACATGCTGTCACTGTGTATACATACATAGATTCTTTCATAAATAATATGTATATTTTTTTTTATTTATTACCATAATTATTGTAATGTTCCGTAAAATTTTCTCACAATCAAAAGCATTTTAGGACTTTGAAAAGGTTTACAATAACTGAACAAATGTATCAAAAGTAGTTCAATGCTATGGAGTGCGTGATATCGCACTTTATATATTTTTTTATTTATTCCATTCACAAAAAAACATAATCTACTGCACTGGACTCAAATAACAGACCATAATGTAGACAATTTTATGTTATATTGTTTTACAGTAATTTGGGGAATAAAATATATTTAAATAAATGTTAAAATTAACGTTCTCTTAAAAAAGAGTGCATTTGTTAACGTTACTATTATGTGCAAGGTTAACAGAGTGTCCGAAGCGGTGCGGTGTTTGAGCAAATGGTATACTTAACATTGATTTGGTCAGGTCTGAGTCTGACCTTCGCGGGATTCGTTCCATCAATTACGCGAGCGGCGTGAAAGTGTTGAAGCCATCAACTAAGGAATTCACATTTTTTTCACACTTTGATGCTCCGCTCTAGAATTACAATGTTTCCCTACCAATTAACTTAGTATCAAATAACTTTGTTTTCATACTGAACAAAACGTATTTTTTCCGATCCAAAATTTTAGACTTCTCCATATGCAGTATAGTTCTGCAATATTTGCACAATTAAATCAAACCAAAACTCGTTCGTACAATTAGTATCGCCCATATATATATGCAGTGATGTACTGAAGCCAAGGAAGGCCAGGTTACTGACCTACCACTTTTCAAACATGAAACTTTCTTTTCAAGCATATTTATTAAACAAAATGTTGTCAGGCTTTGTTAATTATATAATATAAATATTTAACACCATTATCGAGACTATGGTATTATAATAACTTAACTGATTGATTTCGCCAAATCTATTCTGAATGTGAAACACGAATTCCCACAATTTGAAGACACATTGTTCACTAGTTGATTACGAAACTCATGTGGTATCCGTTTATTCATCGTCGTACTTTTAAAATACACATTAATTTACAGAATTCAAACTTCAAACTACTACTCAAAAGATCATGCTTGCTAACTTAGCTTCTGAGACTGAAATAATACCACTTTTACCACATTTTTATCGTAATATAACATGACTTTTAATAAAAACTCTTTTTGTATATGACCCCCCAATGTGAAAATATATCTTTACAGATTATTTTTCACAAGCATTGGTTACCAGACAATTTTCTAAAAACCAATGGACATCCATTTCTGCATTTTCATTTTTTTAAATCTAACAGATGAAAGAATCGAACCTCTATTCTCCGTGACTCACACGCTTACCTCTACGCTATCGGGGGGGGGATATTTACTAAAATATGTTATGTCCTAGCTCCTTAGTCTGCGGTAGGTCCTGGCTGTCATTTTTTAGTTCCCTTCACCGTAAGCTTTTCTTGCTGATTACTAATATTGGATATTAAAAAATAATTAAAATAATAACATTAAAAATCCGGGTCGCCTAGGACTTGGGTGGGCTCTCGTTAGTTTCGCGACATTTTTTTTAGATATTTTGAATATTTAGTATTTTTGATAATCTAATAAAAATTCAACGAGCATTAGAAATGTAATTGGAATGTCGTAAAAACGATTTAAAAACTTGATTATTTTTATAATTTGCATACTTTTAGCAAGAATTCAGTATTTTAATCGTTTTTGTCACGAGTTAAGTTTAACATAAAAATTGGGATAAAAATTTACAATAAACACATCGTGTCTAGAGAAAGGTATTCTATTGGAAAAAACTATTTTATTTATAATATTGTGACCAATATTTTTTTTATATCTAATTAATATTTTATCTAATATCCATTTGGGTGGGGAGATAATTAATAATTAATAGTAATAAAACTTAGCCTTGGATGATTAGTATTAATGCCAGGACATTTCAGTCGCATAAAATAGATATCGTCTCGATATTAAAGCTTGAGAATAACTCAAAACCGAGAATTTAAGAATAAAACTGACAACTGATGGCCATATTTAATACAATTTTTGTTGGTTTAAAAAATATGCGAGATCATATGACGATCGTACCAGCGTAATGATGTTTTTGCGTAATTATTTTAACAAAATAAGGTTTCTTTAAATTTTTCATTTATTTTCAAAGTGTGTATTTAAATTTGAATACGGTGTAACACATTGAAATAAATATTGATGGTTATGAAATGTAAGCTTTATCTAGTCTGCATTTGTTACATAATTATATATCTTTATCTTTTGCAGAGATACTGCGACTTTGTCCCGATGAACACCTCACGTTTTTTATGCAGCGATATACGTCCTCCCGGTAGCGTTGTTGGTAGCGTGCGCATCTAGCAATCCGGAGAATGCGGCTTCGATTCCCCATCTGTTGGATTTTAAAAATCCGAATACCGTAGGACTGCATTGGTTGAGTAATTACCTGACAAATTATTCTCGAGAAAAATAATTTGTCAAGACATCTACACTTTGCGGACATCCATATACTCTCCTTTCGGAGTGTATATCTTCACACTGTGTAGATCCATATACTCCGTGCTGGGAGCGAATATGGTATCAATAAAAATACGTCCTAATTGATTTTCCTACTTTATTATCTGATTATCTCCCCGGTAACGTAGAGATTAGCGTGTGCGCCTTGCATCCGGGGGATGCAAGTTCGATTTCCACATCTGTCAGACTTCGACAAAAAATCGAAAACGCTGGATTGTCGATTGGGTTAATCAATTCCTTAATTACAACTTTTTGTTATAATAATCTGTAAGATATTTTTAAAGATTGTAGAGTTATTTATATGCTCCACTTTCAGGGTAAAAATAGTCTGAAAAGGCATGACGCGAGGCATTTTTACTTTTAACATATGTATATTCTAAAGCTCTCAAAGAAATCATGAAATATTTCCATTTCAACGGAAATTATATTCGTATCAGTAAAACAAAACAGTCCAAAGACCATTAATTATCGCGATTTATTTAAACCTTTCATCAAGTTGTTATTCGAAGGCGAGGTGTGATGATGAGATGTGGTGGTAAATAACGGAGGACCACCTGTTTTCATGGTTCTTCAAATTAACTGACACACCAATACCACAGCTTCCACACCATCTTACATCATGTATCCTTTATTCAACCAACGATATTTCAACTTTGAAACAATTCTGGTGTAAATCGATCCAGCAGCTTCGATTTTTTTCTTCATAAATCGTTTTACTCTGTGTTGATAAAAAAAATTTACCCTTAAAATCTTATAATACTTCATCATCACTCATGCATAATACTACTCCATCTTTGTGCCTAAGCTAAATCAAGATTTACGTAGCTATTATAATTATGTACCTCGTATAATAAATCTCTGACATATATCTGATTTTTTAATAGCAGACAATACGTTTTACTTTTGGGTAAAATTTATTTTAGATATTTAAATGATTTTTTTCTAATAGACAGACTGACAATGAATTCAATTGAACTGTTTGCGATTTTAAATATTCTTTTTTCTAAAGGAAAAAATATAAAAATAACGTAATTATACATGTGCGTTAAAGTGTGTAAACATGGCACTGTTTGGAGTGTTAAATTATTTACTTGATCAAAACAAAAGTGTAAAGTAATATGATAAATTTATTTACATTTCGTGTTTTAGCGGACTCGCTTACGTAAAATATTACTGATTTTAATTTTGAAATATGCTTAAGACATATGTGAGTAATGGATTATCAATCGAAAAGTGTCTCCCCTGCAACGTAGAGGCTAGCCTACGCGCCTAGAAATCCGGGGAATACGGGTTTGATTCCCACGTCTGTTGGATTTTTAATAATCCAAAAGTGCAGGACTGAATACCTATTAGGTTGAACAATTGTCTGACGAACGTATTCTCGCGAAAAATAATCTGTCAAAACGTCTTCACATTGCCAAGATCCATTTACTCCACTTTCAGAATGGGTATATTCACATTGTGTAAATTCATATACTCCACTTCAAGTCAAACATGGTATAAATAAAATGTAATCGGGTAACAACCAATCTTCGTGACAAATCCGTAATGTATGAACTACAGACGACACATGTATAAGACGGAAATATCAAGTAAAGAAAAATTTAATGATTTAAATTAGACCAATAATTCGTTTCCATAAAAATATTAAATGATTTAAAATATGTATATATGAAACTGTATAATCAAGGACAATACGATTTACACAATTTATAGTATAATATTAACTGTTTTGTGTTATATTTTAAAGAATATTTAACCAAAATTATTATTATTATATGTTGACAGAATACCATTAATATTTAAATGTTCTGTAGCACTAAAGATCACTTTTGATTTTTGCAATTATATTACATATAATTTTCGAAATATTAATTGCCTTATTTCATAATGTTTTCGTTTCATTATATTAACAGTTCACTTAATATTTTCAAAAGTTTTACATTCTCTGTGTTAATATAATATATACTTATCTACCTTTCCGATGTATTATTATACAGCAGTGAATTTATAATAAAATGCAGCGGCAAATGTATAGTGGAAACAATATGATTTATAGGTCGGGCTGTCGGGCAAATGAGGGTATCCCGGCGAGGGCAAAAAATTGTGGAGGGCAGAAGAGGGAATGCGGGGTAACGTATCGTAAATCATAAAAAAACCATGGCTACCCATATATATTTATGTAAAAAAATCATAGCGTATCATTGCTTAGATTTAAATATAATAATTTTTGTTTTTAATCATTCGTCTTTCAAGGAATGTACTTTCTTTAATACTACGTTTGCTCCGAAAGTGGAGCATATGGATCACCGTTACGTAAAGACGTCTTTACAGATTATTTTTTACAAGAATTGTTGTCAGACCAACGGGCATCCAGTCCTGCATTTTTGTTAAAATCCGATAGATGGGAAATGTTAAGGTCTACATGCTCCGAAAGTAGAGCATATAGTAGAGGATGGCCGCATTGTTAAGACTTATTTTCACGAGATTTGGTCATAAACCAATCGCTCAACCCATTTAGTATCCCGCCCTGCGTCTTAATATTAAAAAAAAATAGTTGTTGGATTAGAGCTTCATCTTCGAAGTGCGTATTCGGCCACATGAAATGACGGACTGACTACCAATTTTCGTGGAAAATATCTGAAAAATAAATCTCCACCTTATGGAAATCTAAACATTCTCCATTTCTGGAACGTATTCACACACTTCACTTACAGAGCAGGAATGGCAAAAAATATTTTTTTGTTTTAAGTGTGTGTTGTTTTAAGTTTTGTTAATAAGTATCTTATTTCCAAAGTTTTAATACCATGTTCTAAACGTCTCAAATTATTTTTTTATAAAACGTTACATAGCGTGAGTTTGACTAAATTGAATTTTCACTGCGTTTTGTTAGACTGGGTAATTGCAATTGTAATTGGTAAGTGTAATTGGGTACTATCATCGATATACTGTCCCCGGTAGCGTAGACGTTAGCACGCCGCCTAGCAATCCGGAGAATGCGGGTTCAATTCCCATACCTGTCCGACTTCAAAAGAATCAAAAATGTAAGACTAGGTTGATTAATTGTCTGACAAACGATTCCCGTGATAAATAATCTGTCAAGACATCTTTACATTGCGGAGATTCATATACCACACTTTCGGATCGGACATCTTCACATTGTGCAGATCCATATGTTCCACGTTGGGAGCGAACATGGTGTAAAAAAACATCTATATTTTATGCGTTGCACGTGCAATTATAACATGGATTGGAAGTCACCGTACCCTTTTTAATCACTCATAATTGTTGTTTTTATTTTTTAGAAAATATACTATGTAGTATTATAACGTTTGCTGATCTCAGATAAGTTAGTACATTATCAGTGATTGCTGTTGTTTTTTTCAACAGACTCTCAATGTTTTATAACAGCATCAAAAAGCATAGTCGCTAATGACAGTTCCACCTGTCGAGTGCAATATTTTGCAGCGAGCTGCACTCGAGAGCGCGTTAGTAATTTTTATTTTTGATTGATGCTTGCGTCAAATGTTTGCTGTCAGCCACAATACATATTTGTAATTTTTTGCAGAACTCGAATGAACGTTCTGTACACTTTGAGAACCGGGACTGATTCAGTCATGGAATATATTATAAATAAGCTAAAAATACAGCCTCTATATCAAGCAATAGTTTATCGTAAAACGGCATCAGCGGTGTGCAAATTATTCAGGTCATTGATTTTGGATTAAAACTAAAATATTAAATAGATACAAACTTGAAGTACACGAAGACTAAATCTGCTATTTCATTTGCTTAAAATATTGTTTTAATAAATTATTTAAGAAAAATCAATGAGATTGATAAGCTGAAGGTAATTGTTCGTGGTCGCAAATTTCATAGGCCATCTTTTATTTAAACATAAACCTTAATTTAGGCACCACTTTGTCATTTTAAGCTCACGTTTGTTTGCTAGAACGTATATTAAGTTGTAAACATTGTGGTTATCGAATAGAAGCTGTTTTGAAAAATTGAGGGCTACGTCATTTCTTTCCACAATCGATATTAATTTATTACATAATTTGGCTCATTTAATAAAATAAGACAAATCAGCTGTACAGAAATAATAAGCAAAACTATAATAGGAAAATATACACACAAATAGCTTATCATTACAAATTGAAACCAATTTAATATATAATAATTAGCCATAGTACTTCATTATATTGGCACAATTCTAGTTGAATATGTACATTTTTCTGCTAAAAATGAAATTCTATGTCGTTAGTAACTTGCAAAATAACAATATTCAAATATTTCATAATATGATGAAAAAACAATGCCGCAGTCAACACAACATGCAATACACAACTTTAAATTAACATCAAGTAGACATGTGAGATTCGAACTTGCATTTCCAGGATGTGAGGCGCGCACGCTAACCTATACCCTATCAGAGATACAAATTCTTCAAGTATACATAAAAAAATATGTATATTTATAAATAAAATTGATACACTTCGCGATATATATCAAGTGTGCGTAATTTTGCATTAAATTATTATTTTTAAAAGGTTCTCAAAGTGTTTGTTATCTGTCCACAAATGCATTTGGCTCAAGGTCACCACTCGACGTGCAATCTCGAATAAAAACAATATGATCAACTCTCGTATCTTTCAGCTCGATACAACGAATGACACGTCACATTTTTTTCTAACAAACTTTTTGCACGCTTATTATAAACGGATAGTTAAACATTTAAATATAACGATGTAATCACAAAAAATATAGTTCGTGATATTAATACGTTTTTTTCACACTTAAAACTTAACGAACCTAGAAGTCTGCTATGTCTAAAAATCACCATTACAAAAAATACCTGTATATTTTTATAAATACCTCAAATCTGTTGAAATAATTAAGTATTATCAGTATACTACTAACGCGTGCATTGAATATACAAATATAATTTCATGAGTAAAGACTAGCCTAATTTTGATATATAATCAAAGACATATTTACTTGAATAGTTATCCAGGAAATATGTTTATAATTTCAACTGGTGATATTCGATAATTAATATTGATGTTTAGTCCATTCATTACTATTTACAAAGATTGTTTACCAAGTATATTTCCATATAGCTGTACAAAACAAAAACCAAATGTCGCCCATTCAACACATGCATTCTGTCAGTTACGAAACGTGGCACCAAACAGAGTCTCAAAGCAATCTTATTCTAAATTTTGAGAACAGTTGCCTGCGGTGGATTCTGGGATTACGGTGGTATGATATCATTCGAACTGATGAGATAAGGGGACAAAGTGAAGCTGTGACACTGAATCTGGCTCGACCACATACTGCGGATGCCTCAAGAGAATATTACCCGAACTTGCCTATTTTTTGGGTTGACCGGTTTTTGCCGTCCTGGAAAGCCGCTTAATAATATCCATAGAATGTATGCGGTGCTATAGGATGAAGGTATGACCTGGGAGGGCCCAAGAATACTGGTGGGCGATAAGAATTCTTGGAGTCGGGACGTGATGTGTATATGCTCCACTCAGCGAGCAGATATTGAAGAAGAAGAAGATTTGTACTTAGCTTTTTTTAAATATAAGTACATATCTTTTTTAAATGAAGCATTCTATATGTCTGCCAAATGTTATACATATTGTAGATAGTATTTAGCAACTTTCTAAAACATTGGAATCCGATTTTCTCGAAGAATTGGCAGGCCAGGTTAGGACTCTTTTGAGACATTCACAACACTGTAAACCGTGTAGACTGAAAACTGTGTGGGAAGTAATAACCCAATTCAAATCTGCAGATTTTGAATAGTTATGAATAGCATTATGCAAATTCGCGTTAAAGATTACCACTGAACTTTGAATTTCGTATGTTAAAACAATACTTTTTTATTGAAATATAATTAGATGTATGATACATCGATGGCCATAAGTTGACAACGCGTATCATACATTTGTTCGGGAGGGTCTAAAAATCTTATAAAAAATAAGTATTGTGACATTAAATAAAATGAAATACACTTTGGCGTGAAGTAATGTTTATTTTTAACCAATGAAAGTATATTTAATTATTTTTTACTTCACAATACTTATTTTTAAAAGGTTTTTTGTTTCTCCTGAAAAATTTAACAAATATGATTTGACGTATTGTCAACTTATGGCCATCGACATATTATTTTTTGGATGAAAATTACCTACCAATATCATATATCTGTATTTTCAAATTAAAATTACCTTTAATATCGTGGATAGTACTCGGTGCTTATTACGATATAGGTACGCCAATGATATTAAATATTATTACAAAAACAACTTTGTACAGCTTCAGTTGTGAGCAACCTTCCAACGTCTTCGAATTTTGGCTGAACACAATCAACTTTTAAGTAGGGCTGAGTTTAGCGTTTTCACAATTATATTCTAAGGCTCTATATTCTATAAATCTTTGGAAATTAACTGGAAAAAATCCTTGAAAAAAAATTGTGGCAGAGAAATTTTGAAAAATATAAGAAAGTATTTTCGTTCAAATATAATACTATTAAAATCTATTCAAAAAAAATATCTACAAAATATTTCTTATCTACAAGTACTCCATACACCGTATATCGTCGTTTTACTGGAAAAACACGTTAAAGTGAAAAAGAGAGTTTTGAAATAATCGAGTTTTAATGTTTAAGTCTCTCTGTTAAATAGGTTTTACGACAATTTCTTAAGGTATAATGTTAATACTTAAAGAAATTGTCGTAAAATCTTTTTAACAGGGAGACTCAAACATTAAAACTTGATTATTTCAAAACTTATTTTTTAACTTTAACGTCTTTTGCCAGTAATACGACGATATGATGTCATTAACAGAGTTATTATATATTATACATACCATGTTTGCTCCCTAAGTATATGGTTCTACACAGTGAGAAGATGTCTTCACTGAAAGTGAAGTATGCAAATCTCCGCAATATCTTTGTTGATTATTTTTCCCGAGAGTTGCTTGTCATACAATTGCTCAACCCAATAAGCATCCAGTTTTCCATTTTTGGATTTTAAAAATCGAACTCGCGTTCCCGGGATTGCTAGTTGCACACGTTAACCTCGCTACCGGGAAGATATATGAAGATATAGTTTGTGAATCTGGAATTGCACATTTTAAGAGGCCCCGAATCCTAACTAAATTTATGAAAAAAAAAAAATGTTTATATCACACCATAAGTAAAAACACTTAAAGTGTGATATAAACATTTTTTTTTTTATAAATTTAGTTAGGATTCGGGGCCTCTTAAAATGTGCAATCCAGAGTCTTTTCACTATTAAATACCACCCTGTTATCAAGATGCAATACCCAGTCAAAATGTGTATATATTTTGTTGGTAAATATAAAACAAAAAATAATATTAAGCTGGATATTTTTTTAAATAAATAATAAATAAATATGAATTCAAATGAATAACCTTGTACGTATCGTCGATATGTACCAATCACAAAAAGTCGTGTTCACAACCAAATATAATAATATATTTAAATTCGTCTAGATGAGTCACTGTGTCATATTCTCACTAAGTATAAATATTTTTTACATATATTTTTTTAAATACGTTTACTTATATGCAGAAAATAAATCATATTTGAATAATATGTCCGCACGTTGCAATACGTATAGACAAAAGCCTGCAGGTTTTCCATAATAACTTTTAATACAATGATTGATGCCTTTGCTGTCATCTTATACGTAATTCATAACTCATTTTAAAATCATCTCTCTGTATTAATATTTATTTTGAATGTTGATATTTAAATATTCTTAAAAAATATATAAATTTTGTAAAGCTTCAAACAAGTATTTTTTGACGTGGATCGGTGGTTAGCTTGGTAAGATATACAACATGTATCATTGAATCCTTTAATTTAATTTGCCAACAAGTTCTTTGCAGCTACTTAGATATAGAGCCTACAAAAAAATGTTTGGTCGCATGATTAAGAACTAACCCTCGTAGAATAATCCGTAAAGATATATATAGCGCGTATGCTATTACTTAGCTTAGGAGCCAAAACGATGAGTCGTCTATTCCATCTGATAAGATTATAAATTTCTATATTGTTCACTATTCAACATAGTACCCGTTATAAATTTACGGCTTTTTGTGTATTTATGTATTTATTTTATACATGTTGTAACATTACAAGTTATGAGTTCAATATATTAATAACACGATATACATGTGATTATAACAAAACTATTAAAAACGTATTAAAACATAAAAAAGAATAAAGAAATAATTAAAAATGCATATAT
>JAGVSQ010010728.1:0-12716 GCA_022683975.1 Rhyacophila evoluta
AAATAAATAAATAAATTAAAACATGATTATTTCAAAACTCACTTTTTCACTTTAACGTATTTTGGCAGTAATACGACGATATGTTATAATGAAGTAATCTTTATAGCATTAATAAATATCAAATCTCTATGACAGTTATCGTTAAATGATACGTAAAAGAAACACGTGGCAACTCCAGGATTCTCTGTCGTATTGCATCATTCCAAGTCAAACAATCTTTTAACTCCACTGAGTAAATCTTGCAAGTAGTATCCGATGATCTTCCAGGAAAAAAATAAGTATTTTATTCGATCCCCTGCTAAACTTATATTGTAACTAAAACAGTTTTCTTTATTTACTGAAAACTTTCTCTCATCAGATAACAATTTCTAAGGAGTAGAATAAATCGTTCATTTCTGTAGAAATATTTATAAAATGATACAAAAAATACTCTTTAATGAACAAAGAGGAGTTCAAAAGAAAAGTTATTTCTTTTATCAAATAAACAGTTTTATCATAGTATATTGAATTAATTCAATTGGTTGTTTGTTATCATATTGCAAGAAAAATGCAATACAACTTCACTGTAAAACAACAGAGCTTTTCCCAAGACAATAATTTTCCCTTGTTTGAAAGAATGCGTTTTTAATTGACTTGGCGTGTATTTCTTTCATTTATTAGAAACAAGTGCTTCAACAAACGAGTTTAATTTATGAAACTTTTATTTAATGCTACAAAAAAGTTTGTGTTTAAAAAGCTTAATTACTTTAAAACTTAATTTGAAAAATCTATACA
Organism: Rhyacophila evoluta; assembly: GCA_022683975.1. Lineage (NCBI taxonomy): Eukaryota > Metazoa > Arthropoda > Insecta > Trichoptera > Rhyacophilidae > Rhyacophila > Rhyacophila evoluta. The sequence goes on from JAGVSQ010010728.1 coordinate 775, forward strand.
ATGAAAAATTAATTATTATCAGTAATTAATTGCTTAGATTTTCCATACATTTTTTTATACCTTATTTAATTTAATTTAATTATCCTAAGAAAAGGCACTTTAAGAGACATTTTTTTTAACAGTTAATTGACTGAAAAATTACTTTTAAAAGATTTGTTTCCTAACGGTTCAATTATCACTTACAAATATATACTTAATTTGTATTAAATCTTACTGTTCATAATTATTTCAGTTGCTTGTATCTAGAGTTTTAAAGATATTTAAAACAATATTATTTTGCATACCAATTATGCATTGATTTTTATATAATTGAAAACTTCCATATTCTAATACTTTGCTGAACAAAAACTAAATTTAGATTATATTAAAATGCATTAATAGGACTTTTTCATCTGATTTGAAGATGTTTTTTTTTTAATGTTATAACCTTTTTTACACACCATATTCTCTCCCAAAGCGGAGCATATGAATCTTCACATTGTAAAGATATTCACTCCGATAGTAGAGTATACGAATTTCGGAAATGTGAAGACGTTTTGACAATTAATTTTTTACGAGAATTGTTTTTCAGATAATTGTTCAACCCAATTTGCATTTAGTCCTGCTTTTTTAATCCGACAGATTAGGAATCGAACCAGCATTCCCCGGATTGCTAAGCGCGCAAGCTAACCTCTACGCCATATAACATAAAGCTGAAAATAAATATTTAGAAAATAAAAATTTTAGTAGAATTGATTTGAACCGAGTCACTATTAAAAAGTGTCGAAAAGAACGTATTTGAACGTTTTGTAATTTTATTTGTGAATGTTTAGTAGTTTGTCACAAGCAAACAAACATTTGTTGCGCAGACCTCAAAAAATAATCAATAATTAATTATCAAAATGAGTAACTTAGTAATTTGTATGGCGATATTTCCAATATGATCTTAACTCAATTAGCTTTATAAGCAACTTAATTCAAACTTGTTCATCTACAAAAAACTATCAGCATATGTGACCATAGACAACAACCTTGCTGTAAATAACCCGTCAATTATAATGATAAATGACAAAACTCCATTTAATCTGTTTTTAGTTATTTCCGACAGATGTCAGTCTTGTCACTCACGTAATATTCACGTGAAATATTTATTTTTACCAGAATTTAAAAAAAAAACTTATAAAAATAATAAGCAATAAATGAAGAAAATTTTTAAATCCTAAATTACCTGCTAGATTTTTAAAAAAATAGCTGTAAGTGACGTATACAGTAACTGATTATTGATGGCGTAGAGTGCAAAATTGATAACTCCGCTTTTGACAATTTTACAGCAGAACTGATAGCTTTGTGATTATTTTGATATTAAAAAGACGATTTATTAACAGAACTACTTACGAACGACTCACTTTTGACTGATATGAAGACAAAACTGATTTGTATACTTTGCAGTGAGGATCTCAAAGTGCACCGAATTTGTTTATTATTTGGACGTTTTTTTGATGTATTTAAATAACGTTAAGCTAAATTAATACGAAACGTGCATACGTTAGTTATGCGTGGTCTTATTGATAACTCTGCCGTATTTGCTAATGTTGGTCTGTATGTCCCTGATAACTACCTAAGATATCGGGAACATCAGCTGTTTTTCATAACTAAGTGCAGGACTATCCTGCCAGTAGTCTTGCCAATGCGGAAGGCAATGGTGATGTTTAACGAGATTGCCTTGGGTATTGATATCATCCACCTAGGTGAGAGTGAGCTTAGATAGATGCTATTATATACATTATCAGAACAGGGTCTGTCTAACTTACTTGATAGACACTCTCTTCTTCTTTCTGTGTAGAAATATTTTGTAATTCTTTCTTTTTTCTTTTGTTATATTTTAATATGTTTTTGATATTTTCGTGATAATTATATCTATATAGTGTTGTTAACGTATTAAACTTGTAATTTTAATGTTTCAACATGTACAAAATAAATGAATAAAAATATATAAATGATACTGCTTAAATAAATGCGTTATCAAGCTTTGAATACACTTATAATTTTAATATTTTCGACTGATGGTGCTTCATGGAAATTGATTTCAAATTCTAAATTAATTAAAACTTATAATTTTGTTTAATATTTTAAGACTAGATGATTAATTATTTAATATTGTTATCTCAGTCATAATTGATGTTGTTTTCAGAGCAGGGATAGTTTTTGATATTCTATTTGGTTTACAGTACTTATATTATACTTTTTAAAAAACTAATACAGTAGAACGTTTAATACGACACAATATTTCTAAGAAAACTTTAATATTACTTTGCAAAATTTTCAATATTCTTCAGTTCGATACGTCCATAAAATTGACGCAAATATGTGAACTTTCGTCAAAGTTGTAAGGTTTTAAAAATAAAGAGGTATTCTTTGAGGATATTAAATACTACGCATGTGTTGCACTCTTTTAAAGAAAGTAATGCAACCAAAAGGAGCTTAGAACTTAACTGTTGTTTCTTGAAGCTTTCGAGTCTTTAAAAGCAACTTGTTTTCAGCATATTATTTTTATGTATGTATTTATATTCCATAAATATCTATCTTAATAAAAAAAACTTTGTACACTTATAATATGTCATGTTATGATTCATTTACACCAATAATTTCTAAAATTCTTAAAATTTTAAATAAAAAATAAACAATCAAAATAATTTATGAGAGATTTATTATAATATATTTACGAAAGCGGCACGAGTCAATTTTTATTATTAATATTTATTTTTATTGTTTTTACGTATAACTTTTCGTATGATAATATTCCTTATTTTTATCTGACATGGCTTCGGATTCACTGTAGATATTAGTAATCATTTTTTCTTAGATTTTGAAACAAATCTTAAGGAAACATTCTCACTAAATTTTTTTGTATATCGTAAACATCCCGACGTCAAAACAAATATGTCTTATCAACTAATATAGTTACTTCCATGACATAATGATAACATTACAGTCTATAATGGTATTGAGGTTCTTCTTGCAAATCATTACAAAAGTTTTATCTTTCTATGTAAAATTTTCATTTAAAACCTCCAAGTATCTTTTTAGTTTATTTTAATATAGTCATTGAAAACTTGTTTCATCAGCGTCTTATCTTCTTAACATCTTAAATATAGTAACATTTGAAACAATTGCATGACCCTTACAGACATTATATTTTTCTAATACCCAGTACAAATATTATATTGATGATATTTTACTAATAATAAAAAAGCTATAAGAGAAAGCTTTAGTTGTTATTAAATAATATGTGATAAATTGGCGATTGGTATACCGCTGTTCAAAACGTTTGATGATACTATTGTATAATGGCAGCTTAAAAACATCTATATTTCTGCCTAAAATATAACAAATAATGTATTAACGTATTTCATAAAATTCATTGAATCTTTTGTTCTGAATATTTTGTTCACTGTATTACGTATACAAACAGTAAGTTTTAATGTTTTTTTCATACTTACGTATCTACATATCGTATTCCTGTTTAGTTTTGAATTTGCTACTAGCTCACTCTCGATAAGTTAAAAAGTTTTTTCCACGTTTGTAACTTCATAATAACGAGACTTCGTAGATGAAGAGTTATTATGAATTATTCTTCTGCCATATCTGCTTTCTGTGTAAATCATTAGCTTCCAAATGACAGAAATTGCCACGAAAATCTTTAGCACCTTTCTCTCTCTCAATCTCTGCAGCTATCTTCTAATCTGCCAGATCATTCCAGTAGCTCCACGAAGTACATTAATAGATGATATTTGATTTTTTTAATGCCCAAAATAAGATAAACATGATTCAGGCTTTATGGAGGCATTATAATAAATAATGGAAGAATTTTTTGTTAGTAATTAAGTGGTATCTTTATTGATTTGAATTATTATGTAAGTTTAAAGTTTATAAACGTATATGGGAAAGAAATTGAAAAGCATAAAGATGTTAAAATAGTCTTCAGAAAGCTTTAAAAATATAGAGAAGAATCCTTAAATTTAAGTGCCGTTAAAATAATAATTGTCCAAGATTTCACTAGAGTATTAAATTCGGGTCTGCGTGTAGTGTTTTTACATTAAGTATTTACGATCAATATGGCATGACCTAAGTTTGCAATTATTCTGAAGGATCGTAAAAAGCTTTATTGTTATAATTAAAGCATAGAAAAGACGCTTTTTAGGGAAATTAAATGTTTTATGACTTCCTCGACGAAAAACGTCACTATAAAATGCATGTGATAATATTACATTAAATTTACTTATCGCAAATGTAAAACGACATAAATAATAAAACAAGAGTTTTAAAAGCTTTTTTTAAAGTCTTATATTGTTTAATCTACTTCAGTTTAAGTATAAAAATGTTATTTCATGAAGATAGTGAATCCAAAGGTTTGTTTCTGCAATACTGCTGAGAAAAATGTATCTCGTTGATTTAATACTATATAACGTATAACAGTTTAATAACTATTTACTGGATTGCAGGATTTGACTCGATCGTTTGATGCATATTCATTGATACGATCTCTCTTCCAAAATGGATTTATTTTCACCAAGTTTGCTTAAAATATTTACTTTAAATCTCCAAAATGAAATTATTTATTATAACGCATTTTTCTCCATAGCGAGATTTATTGGATTTTTATAAAAGCCTTTTGCTCCTCTAAATGTTGAAATTTTAGATCCCCATAATGTGATAATTGATACGAATCTTAAGAGATTTTTTCCACAAAATCTGAATATCAACTAACAATTCAACCTATAAGACACTTAATTATGCAACTTTGAACCTTGTACATTAAAAAGCTATCCAACGTCGAGATCTTAATCCAAAATCTCCGGCACCAAACACGAGCGTCCATCAAAACCTACTTAGATAACAATCTATGCATATATTTAATAATAATATTTAACTCTAAATACTTTTCTTTACATTTAAGTCATTATTACATCAAACATAATAGAGTCTTATGAATATTGTAAATTAGATATTTCATTACTTCACTTATTATAGAAACATTTAAAATTGACGATCAATTATATATACTTTTGTATAACATGTTCGCTCTCAGCATGGAGCATATGGATATACACAGTATGAAGACATCCACTCCAACAGAGAAATAAAAAAGGAATATATGGATCTCCGTAATGTGAAGACGTTATAGTAGATTATTTTTCATGAGAATTGTTTGTCAGACAATTACTTAACCCAATGGGCGACCAGTCCTGTATTTTCGGACTTTAAAAAATCCGACAGATGGGGAATCGAACCCGCAACCCTACGCTACGGGCGAGACATTCTATCAATCATATGGACCAGTAAAATTTACGTAATATAAAAAAATACATTTGACTCTTAATTATAAAACTACTATTTCAAAAAATCAGTAAGCTTCTCACCGAGTAAGTTTAAAAAAGCTTTTTGTGTAAAGAATATTTTCTTTCTATTTCTACATTTATTAAATGCACTCTGAGTAACCCTCTTCAAACTTTTCTTCCCGAGAAACAAAGTGACTTTTAATTACAGATAAGACTTATTTCACAGATTTTTTTATCAAGCTTCTTATTTTCGTTGAATATTTAAGTTTCATAGAAACTTTCATTGGCAAAGGTTCGCAACTTTTCAAAGCTACTGAGCAAATGTTTGCTTTTGAAATGAAACTTACTTTATGCTATTTTTTCGTGGTTGTATAATATTTATGTTGCGCTATTATGAGATGAAATATACACACAATTTTATTGCAACTCAGTTGGTAAACATTATTTTAAACTTACTCTAGACTTCATTTGTTACATAATATAATACACTAACATAATATACTAGTTAGTTTTTTTTCCAAATAAACTATCATATAAAACTGAGCTTAAATAGTATAGTAACATGTTATGTTATACGTTTAAATGCTTTTGAATCTTATTGATCAGACTTTGTTTTACAGTATGTCAACAACATACTTGACTGTCATGGCGATAAATTAAAATGTAACAAATTAGAAATACAATTAAGTGATAGTGTTTATAATGTTAAAGGAAAATATTTTCCACATAATGTATAAATATTAGAAATTCTTAGAGTAAATATGAATTAAGTTAAATTCCGCTCCATTGTAATCAAACTTTTCGTTAATTTGAACTGTACATTACACGTTGATGATTATTATATATATATGATTTGCGCTAGTTAAATTATTACTAGAATACAATTTATAAATTATAGAAATCATTATTTAGAGTAGGAATAGGAAAACAAAATTTAGATCATTCAATTTCTGTCTGATATAAATATTATTAAAGCTTTTTTCATTACGTAAATATTTGTATGAATCATTATTTTAAAGACAATATTTTTAGCTGTCATATTCTATCTAAATATATTTGGACTAAAAACTTCTTAATAATAATTTAAACATACATCCTAACAAGCCAAATCATTGTAGAATAAGATAAAAAATAACTACAAATCCGATTTATTTAGATTATTTTATATTAATATTAGAATTTTATATAATTAAATATTTAACTTTGCCTTGTAATGGCTAGAGGAAATTTTAATTCAATGTTGTCTGTGTGGGTGGCACGGTGGTACTCGATTGGCAGTAGTTATTTTGAGCATACGTTCTGCCGCTGCTGTACGGTAGTGAATCTTGGCACCTAGCAAAAACTCAGAAGAACCGTATATTGACCTTTGAGAATAGATGCTTGCGTCGGATACTGGGGGTAAAGTGTTCTGACTTCGTTAAGAACTCGGAGATAAGCGAGTGAATGGGGTAAACTCCTGTTACACTAAAAGTCGTTCAGCTGCACTGGAACTAGCTGGGGCATATACAACAAATATTTTCCGAGAGGTTGAATCCCGCTTGTCACTTTTCGACCAGTGGAATTAAAATAACCTGAAATAATGCTGGGTACTATCCACAGGATGCACTAAATTACGGAATTAAAGGATGCCAGTATGACCTGGGAGGATAAGAGGCGTCTACCAGGTGACAAATAATCATGGAGGCATCACGTGGTGGCCATATTCTCTGCATAAGAAGCAGCAATAACAGAGAAATATAATGATATTAACTATTTTACGGATGCTTTTATCATTATACAGCATCTCAACTTTTTTTATTCCATGGTAATTTAAATTTTGAAAGAAATATGTAAAAAAAAACATTACATTTAAACCAATGTAATAATTTTCAGATTTTATTAAAACAACAAGCAATTGAAGAAAAAGCTCGCAAAAAACTATTTAGAAATAAAATATGATTTGTGTTAATACAACAGAGCCATTAAAAAATTATCCATTAATATTTATCATCGAGAATGTAAGAAATTACAAAGAACTGTATAACGTTCACGTTTTTTTGTATTTTATATTACTTCCAGCGTCTGAAATATTGTAGCCATTAGCAAAACGTAGCACGAAAAGTATATTTTAGGAGACCAATGCTTTAAGCTTATATAGTGAGCTTTTTTACCTCTACCATCATTCATTTTTGCAATCAAACTAAATTTAGACTATTTAATACTCGTTGTACATTAAAAGCAAAAATACACATAATCCAGTAAATTTATATTTTTTAATATCTGCTCTACAGTGTATGAAAAGTAAAAAAATATTTAAATAAATATGCATATTTGACAATGTTTTCTACGACTATTTTGTCTAGTTTAATATTCAAGATTGCACAATGCTGACGAGCTTAAATTATAAACATTTTTAGCTAACCTTATTCATTCCGAAAGTGCAGCATATCGATATACACACTGTGAAGATGTCCTCTTCGAAAGTATTTGGATCTCCGCAATGTAAAGTACGTATGTCTTCAAGTATTGTTTTTCACGAGAATTGCTTGCCAGACAATTTTTAACCCAATGGACATTCAATACTGCATATTCAAATTTTTAAAAATTCAGCAGATGTGAAAACCTTTACGATACCGGGGAGACAAATATAATATAAAATTAGAGATAATTATAGTATAAATTTTTGGATATTAATATTGCGGATACCTTAAAAAATCTGAACCAGACCTGCTTATTCTTTAAGCTTGGGTCATCGGCGTCCCGGGAGGCCGCTAAATACTATCTATAGAATGCATTTGGTGGAGTTACGGGATGCAGGTATGACCTGGGAGGACGCAAGAATACTAGCGGGCGACAAAGATTCTTAGAGGCGGCACGTGGCGTCCATATGTTCCACTTAGGGAGCGAGCATGGAAGAAGAAAAATTATAAACATGATTTGAAATTTAAAAAAATAAAAAAAAGCATTATTTATTCAATCAAAGTAATAATAATAAATGGAAATAAGCTTTTTTGCACCCATTCTCTATTCTATCTCACCGTAAAATAGGTCTTGCAACATAATATATCTTCTGTGAAAGCTTTTAAATTATTATTTCAACTTAATATCTGTAAATTTAGTTAGTAATATATTCTATCTAACTAAAAATTTGTTTAGAAAATACGTAAAACTGGGGTAACGTTCAATCCCATGATCAGGTTTGCCAGTGAGTCAGTTAAAATCACCTGTCGACTTATCAGCAAATGCATTCTGTTGGCGTAGCTTTTATAGCGAATCATGTCACCGATAAATCACTGAACGTACATTGTGCTTTGATAACAAAAGCTTGCCGTAGATACTGAAAGTCAGGTGGTAAGTCTGTGTCATGATAGATCAGATAAAATAGCGGACCAAGCTTTGACGTATATTTTACTTTGAATCCCGTCGTTAAAAGTGATTGTTTTATTGATTATTTAATTATTAATAAAACGTAATTTTACTTTTCTGTTTTAAGTTTTTTAAATTATTGAAACTAAATTTTAAAAATATAATCTTTAAATATTTTTATATTACACGCAACTTAATTTGTTGTTTAAGGTCACTTTGTTTTATCACTCGTATCATTGGCACATTTTTGTAGTAGCACATATGTTCATAAAACGTCTACGAATTATGTGTTAGTGCAAAAATCTGCCAATGATACAAGATATTGCAACAAATAAAACTATACTTTACAAAGTGATTTAAACGAAAAAATCTAATTAATTGTACCTGCAATATTGGCGACGATTTACTTTATTCGCAAATAATCTGTTATTAACCATTATTTAGTAACCATTTTCCAAATTTGTGTCAATTTTATTAGCCACCCGGAGAATTATCTAGCAATCCAAGGAATGTGGGTTCGATTTCCAGATTTGTCAAATTTAAAAAAAATCCAAAAACGTAGAGATGGATGCCCATTGCGTTGATCAGTTGTCTAACAGACAATTCTCGTGAAAATAATCTGTCCAGACGTTACGTTACTTCACATTTCGGAGATCTATATACTCTACTTTCTGAATAGATATCTTCTCACTGTGTAGATTAATATGTTTTACTTTGGGAGTAAGCATGGTTTAAAAAAAGTTGCAATCAAATTTGTTATAAAATACATATTTAACATTTCTTATTTAGCGGTAAATTCTGTTTTCTAAGTATTTTTGATAGAAAGCTTTTACAAAAATGTGAAAGATTTAGGAAATAATGGATTCAAAATGCAAAAATAAAAATATCTTATAATCTAAAAATCTGCTTAAATTAATGCAATATTCAGAGACGTGTAATACATTTTGGAAGAAAAAATGGTGGCTTGGTAAACAAAGTCTACATTCAATTTAAAATTTTCACTTTATTGATAGATTTTTTGTAGTTTTTGATTTATCAATTCGTCAAATATTTGATTTAAATGACAAGCAAAGAGCTCAAAGTGAAATTGTCCAACAAGACACAGAGTCAATTTATGTTTTATTTTATTTTTGTGTAAATTGATAAATTAACTTTAAAAAAAGTAACATTATTATGTTTCTAATATTTCACTATTTCGTGAACACCCGCCTTAAGTTAGACGCTTACATCGCCGACCAAGTTTTTCATCATGAATATTGTATTGACGTACCTACCAAAGTAAAAAATCTTAAAAAATGGCAAAAAATTTGACAAATACTCACAATTTTTTGTAGTAAGTTAAATGAAAATGGATACTATGCGAAATAAAATGGATGCTACAATGCTAGAGTTTTTTTGAAATATAATACTTACAAACTTTTGTGGTGTATTTCTTTATATATATATCTTGATACAAATGATGATTATGAATACTGTTGATATAGAATAGACAATATATATAATACGTGATTATTTTTTTCACTGAATATATTTTTAGGTCGTACTGTTTTCACAAAATATATCAAACAAAGATTACACAAGTTTCCTTTATTTGATAATACTAATATTACGTTAAACTATAACGTATTACGTAAAAAATAAATGTGCCCTCCGTCTACTTACTTTGTCTTTGTCTAGTTTTAATCAGGCGTATCCTGGAGCTCTCATATCAGAAAGCGATCTACTTTATTCGACGGGAATATCCCGGGAGCAAATATAATTTATCCAAGACTCAAATTACTATACACTCAAGTGTTTTGGTGTCATAAATTAATAAAAAATTTAGACTTATTTGGTTATAAATTTATGTGAAGAGATCATCAGGCTCGCCATGTGTCGTGACAACTCTTTAATAGCAATGTTATTTGCGCTTGTGGCAAACAAATCGGATGGCTCAATGTTACATACTGTTTTGTGTGTTATGATGAAATGATCAGGATAGTAGGATGGTATACAAATTGGTGATATATGATTTTGTTTCGAAGCATGCTAATATAATTAAAGGGTATACATTTGAAGCAATATAGTTATGAAATAGAATCACTTAAATATAAATCAAATTTCGAAAATTATTATTAAATTATAATAAGAATATTAACACCTCTAATACACGTCAAAAAATAATATATAGATTATAAAAAATGGGTTCGTTTAAGACTAGTAATTAATATCACAGTAAAAAAATGTGTATTTTTGATTTCATTATTTTTGGTACTATTTTTTTCTACCGGTTTGCATGCCAAGTGGTTGTTTTATGCAAAGAATACTTGTCCAAAATCTTCCCCAATACATTTTAGCAGAAGTGGAATAAGTTCACTTTGGAAAATACTCTTTAATTAACATGCAATAATTTATTTCCAAAAGGAAAAATCCATAAAAGACACTAATTTAAATATTTTAGATAAAACGCAAAAAGATTATATTTTCATATTAATAGACAAGTAAACTGCTTTATTTGTATACATTACGGATGTTAATTAATAAATCTTTTCTATATATCAACATAAACTGGATCACTAAGGAAAGTTACAGAGAGCTTTTTGTCAAAAGGTTTTTTTAAATTGCATGCGTACATTAAATTATTTTTGATACTTAAAAAAATCTTCTCTTTTAATATTAATTAAGTGAGGGTTTCATCACCATTTTGTGTAAAGTTTTATTGGATAATTATTACTTTTTAAATAAATTTGTTGTGTATTAAATTGGAACGTGATAATTTATGTTTAATAATATAAATTAGATAAAGCTCTTTATATTCAGAATATTTTTTCACATTAAATATTATGTATAAGTAACATATATGATTATAGATTTTTAGGGAGAGTAAAAATAACATATAAACCTTTTTTTATTCTTTCCGTATCTTTTCAATGACAGAAATTTACGATGACGGAACATTATCTTTGATTTATAAATTTCTATTGTATTTTCCTTTTTTGTAATATGTCAGAGCAGCGAAAAAACGGTTTCCATAGCGAGCACGGTATAGATTTTTTATACTAAATTTTTTTTTGGAAATTGTTTTACTTATTTTAAAAAAAAATTTAATATAAGCACTCATGTTGTCTTGTTAGTTGCAGCTGAATACATTTTAAAAATTCAAGTATGCAGGACTAAATACAAAAGTGCGTTGAATAGTGGACTGCCAAACGAATCTCATGAATAAAACCTATTAAAATAAGGAATCATTAAATAATTAATATTTTCGACTGATGGTGCTTGGTGGAAATTGATTTTAAA
>JAGVSQ010010729.1:0-12715 GCA_022683975.1 Rhyacophila evoluta
AACTGTAAATATCTATGAAGTGTGGACGTGGATACCTAAATGGTTCCTGACAAAGTTGTCATCTTAGAACACAAAATGGAAACTAATTTACCGAAACAACACAAGTTATACCAGTGGTCGGCACGCGAATCAAATTTCAGTTCAACAATTTACGTTCCGCGCTGCCACGTCGACAAGCAATCAGTCCAGCCGTCGTCAACGAGTTAAATAAATTATTTTAAGTTTATTTTTGAGCTGCGGATGCCTGTCAGCCGCAAATGCCAATGCAACCTGCCAATAAAGATGCCGATGAAGAGGGTTATTTGTTTGCCTTATTATATACTACCATATTATAGGAAAACAATATTTGGTTAATTAATACATGATTTTAGTTATTAATTAAACTTCGATAGCAAAAAATAAATAACAAATAGGTACAGACGCCAAATATATTACGATTATATCGACTGTGGAAAGGAAAACGGACGTAATCCACATAGACCAAATTTTACAGGAGGGACAAAAAACGTCTACTTAATGATTTTGAGCAAAAACTAAAATACGAGATAGAAACAACCAGCCAGTGTATAGAGACTAAAACTGGTGATTTATTTACCCTATCTGATAATAATATAATGCGTTATTTAAAAAAAAAAATTAATATTTATGTGGTGGAAGTTGTTTTTCCTGGTCTAAAATTTACTAAGCCATCGATTTTTTCAAACTTTAAAGCTGAATTGACATACTAATTCGGCATTTACACTGTATACCCTTTTACTATAACGTGTATTAAGTTGTATATATTATGATTATCGACAAAAAGTGATTTGGAAAAAAATGAGGATTACGTTATTTTTCCTTTCCACAGTCTATATATTTATCTTAATCATCATGCATAACTGTAATACGATATCCCCTGAGTGATCGAGAGCTTAGCGTGTGCATTTCGGAATCGGAGGCTGTGAGTTAGATTATCACAGCTGCTGGACTTTTTAAGTCCAAAGAATAAGAACTGGATATAAAATGGATTGAGCAATTAGCTGACAACCAACTCTCTTAAAAAAAATATATATAAGACTTGTCTTTACATTGTAGAGATTCATGTACGTAGTCTATTTCTTGAGTGATGACATACATACACGTCGCACTTTCGGAGCAAATAAGTTTTTAAAAATATATTCATACTATGACATCAAACGCACGTCTGTTGTATTTAATGATTTCAAAATGCGAATTACTTATTAACAAAAGCTTCATTATAAAACGGTCTGCCTAAAATCAAACACACTTATTAAATAATCTTGATATGATTATGAATGTGATACAATTAATAAATGTATCATTTTAACATTTCTTTGTCACTTAGGAGGTTCACACACCATAAGCGGTCGACCTCTAATTATTAAACTGTAGAGCAAAGTCGTTTTTGGTCACAGCTTATGGTCCTTTGAAAGTTGACACCTTAAACACACTGCACGGTCATATTAATAATATTATTAGCTCTTAGCTCCTAACACCATATTGCTTTTAGTGTTTTAATGTGCTTTCTTGTGAAGAATCGGTCTTTATTTTCGGAAAACGTCTAGATTTTAAGACGTCTGGAGTAAATATTAAGACCATTCTACTCGTATTATTTGTTGTACATTAAAATATAAGTAGAAAGAGTATTGAGATATTTTTTTTATTTCGTGCCAATTATTTCGATTCGGTTGTTTATGTATGTATATATTATATAATTATTATTGTTTGTGTTAAAAGTATTTGAAAATACTATTACCAACTAATGGTATCCATACATTTGCGTCTGACTGCAGTCAATTCAAGACGAAGATTTGAATGACGCTGGCATTGTCGATTTGATCGATTGGCTCATGTTATATGACATGCTCATCTGTGGCCTGTGTCAATCCAAAATATCAGTCTTGTATTGACAGTCCACGGACTGCCGACGCACTGTGTGGTAGTACCTTAAGTATATAAAGTCTTTGGTAGAAAAAATTACAGCCACGTCGCAAGTACTTACTTTTACATTAAATGGATGTTATTAATATTGAGTAATAATATTAATTGAAGCTCCCCATACCAATCAATGATTTATTTGCTATTTAATTTTGTGTCGATAGGTGGCCGGTCTTACAGTTTACATGAAATACACGTAGGATTACTTAAAATTTGGTTCCGTTTTCCGCTTATGTTAATAATCTTCACACCCGAATACTTAACAAAACATTTATGATGTATAATAATTATATTGTTGATTTGAAACAAGTTATCACATAAAATGAACAATTCGTACATTCGACATAGAAACTTTTAGCGATAGATCACAGATATATACATCTTTTCCAAGTCCTCTCCGAATGCGGAATATATGAATCGCAGTAGCGAGAAGATTGCTTCTCTAGAAATGAAGTATACAAATATCTGCATTGTTTTTTTTTAAATATATTTTATCTGATGGGCTATATGCGCAAAAAGAAACTATATTTTAATACTAATTGAAATTATAATGTACTGTTAGTTTATACATCTAGTAAATAAGCTTTGAGTTACTGAAACTGTCGATTCGATGATAATTTTGAGATAGCATTGTCTTAAGGCAAATGCAGGCGTGGAACCTGCAGCTGCCGGTAATAAAATCGGCGTGTCGCCAGATTAAAGCTCTGCGAAGCCGCATATTGTAAGTGTAACAGATGTCAATATTGCGGGGCTATTAGCAAACTTACAGCTTTATTGGGGGATGTTCACCCTTCAAAATCTCGTCACGTCTCCGATTTATCGCCGAACCCTATAAACCAGCCGCAGGCTGTGCTTGCATCAACCTTTACAACCGAATATCAAGACGTTTTTGACAACGTGGTTAGAGAGTGAGAAAAAATGACACGACCGAGTCAATATGCTAGTAACTGAATTAATAGAATAAGGATTCTCAAAGAAAATTGTATAAATCAATCTAATATGAATATATATAATATATACCATGTTTGCTCCCAGCGTGGAGTATATGAATCTACACACTGTGAAGATATCCAGCCCGAAAGAGGAGTATATGGATCTCCGCAATGTGAAGACGTCTTGACAGATTACATTTCACGAGAATTGTTTGTCAGACAATTACTCAACACAATGGGCATCCAGTTCTGCATTTTTCGGATTTTTAAATTAAGCACATGGAGAATCGAGCCCGCATTCCTCAGATTGCTAGGTGCGCACGCTACCAACTACGCTACCGGGGATACAATTTTTAACCATTAAGTAATAATATTAGTATCAGGTACTACTAAAGTAACCCAACAAATATAAGGTGAGTACACCCAACAAACGCCCAAACAACCGTATTCTAAGAGTTGAGAGCAGATGCCTGTGGCAGATTCTGATAGTGAATTGACTTCGTCCGCATAAGGGATATAAGATAACGGACTATGTAGCTATTAATTACTGACAATGTGAAGGTTCGGAGCTGGATCTAGCTCCAGGCGGATGCCTCACGAGAGTCTTTACCTTATCGGCCAATTCTTCAAGCCAACCGATTTTCGGACTCCTGGAAGACCGCTAACTATCTATATTCTATAGACTGTATTCGGTGGAATTACAGAATGCATAGCGTGAAAGAGCGCAATATTACTGGCGGGCGACAGGGGTTCTTAGAGGCGACATGTGGTGTCCATATGCTCCACCTATAGGGTGTATATGGAAGTAGAATAAAGTTTACATGTCCAAACATATTTGCTCACTATGTGGCGCGTATTGTCACAACGCTATGTCACCAGGATTTTCAGGATACTGAACTGATCGCTTTGCATCCTACCAGATCGTGCCAGTATGCCTTAACTCTGATAATACATTTTTGTGAATAGGAAGCTGATTAAATTCCAGGAAACAGAAATCTCACTGTTCAGAACAGAACGCAAGCAGATTATAAATATCATTCGAAATTTATTTGAACGAAAGGAAGCTTCAGTAAACAGAAGAAAATTCATTTATTATTTGAAGGATATGAAAGTTTATTCCTTCTCTATAACGAGCCATACTATATAAACACTAACTTACTTAACAAAGTACTTAGATTATACAATTCATAAAATCATATAAGGGTAACTAGAAATAAAACTCCATTTTTCTATTTTAGGTTATTTTGAAAATATTTATAATAATTTCTATCGGGGACTAATCCGTCCTTACAGCTCTTAAGTTGTAATTCATTTGTTTATTCAGCCAATTAAATATAATACAAAATTCATATGTGGCAATAATATAATGCATTTAAGTTTAATCTTGCTCAATATTTCTTTTACCATGTCTTGTTGGCGCGTGGTGCATATTGATCCCAATAATATGAAGATGTATCTCGACATCGTTCAACCCAACATCCCATATAATAAATCAACGATTTAAATACATACGTATATTTTATATGGATATGTATGTGACTTAAGCACTTCCGTTGCAATGGCATTAGAATCAAAAATTAAAACACATTCCAAGTATTCATACTAAGATGGACCAAGATTTCTACCTTGGGGGACACCATATGGACGGAGAAGAGACCCAATACAGTTTAGATGTTTTAAATTTATTCAAAAAATATATTGAGAATACCTCGTTTATGTAGATTATATATACAAAACAAAAAAACAGCCTATAAAAAATCTCTAGGAAGTGAGTCCAATCTAAAATAATGGCACACTGAAGAACTACTATTATAAATGTATCCAATTCTATATTTTCTAATACATATAGATTGTGGAGAGGAAAAAGAGCGTAAGCCTCAATTTTTCAAAATACTATTCGATGATCACAATGTATACAACTTGATATACATTTTGTTAAAAGGATTTAAGCTGAAAATCAGTATCTAAATTTATCTTTTGAGTTTGAAAAAAGGATGGTCTGTAAAATATACGATCAGGAAAGGGGCTTCCACCTTATCAATTTCATTCGTTTTTTTTGAATGACTTATTAAATTAATATCATATCGAGTAAATAAGTCATCATTAGTCTTCGTGTACTTTAAGGTTGTGTTTATGTAATGTTTTGACTTGGCTCAAAATCAATGAACATTATTTGGGGCACCTGTAAAATTTATTCTAGGTGGATTACGTTCCTTTTCCTTTCCAAAGTCAATATATAATATGAGGTATTCAGTTGAGCATAGAAAAAATTCACCTCTAATAATCACTCGTACATATAGCGCAGCAATTTCAAATGTTTCAGAACCATTTTGGGGCCAATTGTAGTGAATAAACTAAATATTTACCACTACATTGTATGCACGGCTATTTTCTAACTTGGAGAAAAGTTCGAATACGCCAGGGAATAAATAAAAATAAAACCATGAAACGTTGAAGAGCACATAATATGACGTTACATGGCCTAAAGCCAAAGCACTCGAGACGATGGACTCATGTACGTCGAAGAGCAAAGCGACTCTCATGCCACACCACTTATACAATGAGCTTTCATTAGAGTGACAGCTCGCACGTCACAGAGGATATTACCCACCGACGACTCTCGTAAAAATCCAATGCACCGACGTCGTATTCCATTATGCTCGTCAGCGCTCTCAAGGACGCATTGTCTTTCAAGGACACGCGATCGTAAAACGCAGAGAGAATTAATTATACTACCATACATAAAATGCTTTTTATAGTCTTCATTCATTTATTTATTTACTATCAGTAGGTATACTATAATAATTATAAAGAAATTGAAACGCTTGATATATTAATCAAATAATATTCTAAAAAATCCATGCATTTTAATTGTATAGAAATAATGCTTTTTCGGTTACTGTAACACATAACTTTCGCAAGGGAACAGGTTTCGAGACGCTTTCTTGGAAAATAGTATGCCACTCCATTTTCTGGAGCTCTTTAATAGTTAAGGGTTCTTAGTATGATTTTAACCAAGTCTGAATATCATCGACAACAACACCTTCGATACCTCCGAAAGTGGCCATAAGACAATATCTTCGATGATACTTTGAATATCGTCGCCAATATTGCAGAAACACGTATCTGGATTTTTTGGTTTGAGTCACTTTATAAAGTAAAGTATTTTTTAGAATCATTGTCATATTTTTGTATTTACACATATGTTTACAAAACGTGTACAAATTATTTGCTAGTATAAAAATGTACCAATGAAACAGGAGATTGCAAAAAATAAAACTACACTTTACAAAGTGACTTATATCCAAAAGTCGAGGTACGTGTTACCGTAATACTGACGACGACATACAAGTTTTTAATACGACATTGTTTTAGAATTTAGTTAAGTCTCCCCGACATCGTAGAGCAGGGTTTCCCAAACGTTTTCTGCAATGGGACACTTCGTCAACCCGGAAATTTTAACGGAACACTTCAGATCAGGCACAATATTGGTAAGTTGTATTCTAATATCTGATGTGACGTCGAGCCTATTTCAGCAGTTCTCACTTCCTTGCATCTTTATCAGCTGTAAAAGATTTATGAATAATATTTATTAGCACGGCTAATCGTTCTGTCAATCTTAGCAACTGTCGTTAAACTGACAATACTTGTCAGCCGGTCAGGTAAAAACAATATAGTCCATCTCTTTCATGCGATACATAGATACTTGACGTCATAAACATCAGTGAAAATTGATCATCACTCGCCTTTTAATATAAAGTATAAGATCTTTAAATGTGTTGCAGTGTATATCATCGTATTACTGGCAAAAGACGTTAAAATAAAATAGTGAGTTTTGAGACAATCGAGTTTTAATGTTTGAGTATCGTTGTTAAATACATTTTACGACAATTTCTATCAAATAATACATTATGCCTTAAGAATTTGTCGTAAAAAGTATTTAACACAGAGACTCAAGCATTAAAACTCAATTATCTTAAAACTCACTTTTTTTACTTTAACGTCTTTTGCCAGTCATACGACGATATAATCTTTACAAATTGTCGCGGAACACTGGTGTTCTCGGGCTAGAGGTAAGCAAGCGCGCATAGTAATCCGGGGAATGCGGGTTCGATTCTCCATTGAAACAAGAGGTTGCAAAAATGACAAAAATCAGCGACGACATCATTTTCATAACCAATGTAGTTTTCAACAATTTCAAAAGACAAAAAAGCCATTGCGACAAGTATAATGTATAATCCAAAATCAAATATAAAATTGTTTTGACTGAGAAAAAAACTTCAAGAACAAAAATGAGTTTGTAATTGTAAAATGATTAGCATTGTTAGACCTTGAAGTTTTTTTGTTGTAATTATCCGTTTCACAAATTCTAGATAGCGAAAACACAGACCGTTAAAAAATGGCAGCTGGCTATTGATTTCACGATTCATTAAATGCGGTGTCATTTCTCTCTTTGCTTCTGATTCGATTTCAAATAATTGTATTAGATTCGGTTATCTTCAGCGAACTCTGTCAAAATCGAAACGATTTCGATATTTTAAATTGAAGTCATTTTGCGAGACGAGAAATATTTACCAAATCTCGCAATTAGGATTTTTTGTGCCCGGTGAAAAAATTCAACCGTCTCTCCGATGGCGTAGATGTTAAGCGTTCGATTATCGTATCTGCCGGATTTTTTAAATCCGAAAATGCAGAACTGGATGCTCATTTGGTTGGGAGTTGTTTTACAACCAATGATTGTCATAAAAATAATGGTAACCATACAGCTGCGCACCGGACAAGTGCTCACGAGACAAGTGCACGCATATACAACCGCGAGTTCGTACACCAACACAGAAATGTTAAGACGTAGTTTTAACAAAAAAAGTTGTGGCATTTCTTCTTCTTCCTCCATATCCGCAAATTGCATTTAAGTACAAATAAAATCTGATTTAAACGTGAAAATATACTCGCTAAAATAAAGCAATAACATCGTAATAAGACAGCCATATACTGCTTACAAAATATTTAATCGATTTGTATTTTTTTCCTGGACTGGACGCCCATTGGGTTGAGCAATTGTTTGACAAATAATTGCCATGAAAAATAATCCGTCAAAACGTCTTCACATTGCGGGGATCCATATACTCCACTTTCGGAGTGGATATCTTCACTCTGTGTAGATCCAAATGCTCCACTTTGCGAGCGAACATGGTATAAGTAAAAGTAAGTAACTGTTTTATACGATTTTCTTTTGTGTCAAATGTTGTGATTTATTTTGCAATTAAATCTTTGTGGTAATTGATGATGATGACAATAAAATATACTTTGTTTATTTTCGTCTACTATAAAAGCGACGTAAAGGTTTTTTTACCACCAGCAAAACTTGCTTTAGTCGGGTTCTAATTGAACTTCTCGCTACCACATAACTCACTAAATTAGTTCGTCGTTCATCAAAAAGAATGTGAACTAAACCGTTGATAAAGAGACTGTGTTATGCAAACAAAAAAAAACTTGATCAAAGTCCCGGCTATGGGCTTACTAAATAAAAGGTTAATTTAAGAATTGATGCTGTTCTTGTATTGGCAGGGTTGTCAAAAGGCATCTGTGAATTAAAATTATTATTGCTAAGTAATCACATACTGTGGGAATGTCCAAGAGTATTTTTTATCAAGTCGGCACAACTAGCTATCGAGCCCCTTGCCTTAGGTCATCTGACTTGGTTGCCACAAGGGCTAATTTTATTCATACTTCGAGCAGGATGACCTCTTCATATAATTCTTTGATATACATAATGATAGGCTTCATTTATTTTTAACTACAACACACTTGAGTGTGTAGCAACTTAAGTATCTGGTAAATTAAATTGACTCGCGGGACATATCCGACGAATAAAGTAGATCGCTTCTCGATATCCGAAATCCGGGATACGCCTAATTGAGACGAGGTATAAGGACGGATCGGGTAGATGGAGGGAAAATTTGGTAGTGTCAAATGCTCATTATCTCAATTTGATTTTGATTAAAGTAAGACATGAGTGTAGAACATTAAACTAAATAGTACTTCTAATTAATAAATATGGACAAATTACAATCATTGTGCGGTAAATTCAATGCGTTTTTCTAACAAGTGCATAATTATTGTTTATTTTATCAATTTTTAACCTGAGATTTTCGTGTGACATTCGAATTATCATTTGGACATATGACCAAATTGGCGGAACGTAACACGTCATAAGAATTTTTTAGCAACACACAACGTAGTAGAACTATTATTTAATAGCATCACAGCGTGATGCATAATGACGCCTATACTGTCGAAAACTTGGAAGTATGTAATTCATTTTCGAACTACATGCCTGATCTCCAATTTTCTCGATCCTATAATTTGTGTGTTCAGTTAAATAAATAAACAATAACTTCTGATCTTAAGAGGTCAGAAGAATATATAAGTTGGGCCATATGCAGTATATGGCAGAAAAATAATCTCGAGATATCAAATGGTCTAATAATATCCAAATGGGAAGAATATCTTCGAGAAAAAAAATCGAGAGGGTAAGAAAAAAATAAGTCAGGAAATATTTAGTCAACAAAAACAAAATATTAAAATAGAAGTAAAATTATGCCGATGGGTACTTTCTACATGATGTACTGAGCGGAATTTAGAGATACTGGCATGACATGGGAATTTACAAAACGAATAGTGGATGACAAACATCCTGGATACGCCATGTGACGGCATATGATCCACGCAGGTAGCAAAAGTATACAAAAGGGCACCTTATTTTGTGGATCTTCAATTATATAATAATGCAACAATACGCACTCATGCAATGTACTAAATTTGTACAAGAAGTGGTTGACATGTAGACACTAGTGAATTTTAAATATACGAATGTAAGGCTGTATTTTTCGGGGGATGTAATAAATCACCAATCGCCCCTGTCTCAGGGATTTGTCTGCAGCGCCAACCCTATTGTCCCTAAAAATTCCGCTTCCTGGCAAGATTCCGAGGCCTCGCAATTATCTCGGACGCAGCTCGGGGTTAGTTTTAATTTCATCCTGCGAAATTTACAAAACCCCTTTCTTTAATTAGCAGGAGCGTAGCCCGGTTTGCGAATTCAGTTATTATATTATTAAAATGGGACCCAAACATTAATTGCGTGTTTTTGGGCACCGCCAGCCAGCATCGCAAACAAATTCGAAAACTGCCCGGAATTTAATTTATTATTTATACACTTGCCCCAGTCCTATGCAGACAATCTAGATGAATTAGGTAGAAAACTATTACAGAAATACTTTCAGTTTTTTTGAATGTATCATAAAATACGTGAAATTACAGTTGGCAAACCTTTTACTGCGTGCAAATGCAAAGGGAAATAACCATTCATTTTTCTACCGTAGTAATATACCTTAATACGCGTTCTATCAAAAAGATACCAATACCAAATCAGTTTTTATCTAAATGCAGCTTTTAAGTTAAAAAAAATAATGGTCTCTCAAATTTTCTACCGAGAAAAGGACATCCACCACATCAATTTTATTGATCTTTCTTAAACAAAATTTATAAAATAACATCAAATTAATAAATAAAACACCAGTTTTTGTCTCCATACACTTCAAGGGTGTTTCTATTTCTATTTTGACTTTAGACCAAAGCCGTTAAATAAACTTTTCTTCTTTTTCCTTCCTTTTCCTTTTCAGAGCCGATATGACTATATCAAATTTCTGAAATGGCCTCGTGCTTAAGATATTGCTCAATGAATCGATGGTCCTTCTATACATATCGTCATAGAATTGTACCAAGTGCACAAATCATAGGGCAGGGTAGCCTTAAAAGTGCTGGACTGGAAGGACTGCAGTGTGAATTTATAGACAGATAAGAGACAAGAAAGGTATGGAAGGATCTTATCTGGTAGTAAATCTATACAGTTATAATGCAAGAAATAAAAGAAAATACAAACTGTATTATATCCTTACACCATATCGGAGCATAAAAATAAAATACAACCATCGTATAATTTGTTTGGTATGACGTTACGATGCATTAGCAATATTAAAACCCGCATCTAATGTGTCATCCATGACGATGACGCATCAGGTGAGGTGAGTTTTCTTTACACTGTAAGATGTAAAATACAACAGACAATCGGAATCATAAAAGTACAGTGACAGATTTACTGAGAAAGGTGCATTTTTATTAAAAAATAAGTTAATTCTCGCGTTACCGTCCCTTTAGCTACGGGGGTGGCTCGAGTGTCCTTTGAGAAATGTATGTTTTGAATTCAAATTAATCAAGATCTGCTATTAAAAGCCAAATAATATAAAATAAATGCACGAAATACAACAAATAAACAAATACAGCAGAAACAAAAGTGACGACTTGCCCGGGCGGATATCCTTTACTTACTGATCAAATCGCTTTGAATACTCCCTTTTACCCCTCTAAGACGTAATAGCATCATTAATATGTGTTATGGACTCTACCATATGATACACATACATGTTGGTGGTAGATTTAATACGGAATAATGATTTCTGTTAATATTGATCAATATTTTTTATTTAGAAATGACATCTTTGAAATCATAGAGGTTTTTTGGGGGGCATAAAGTATTGAGACCTTGCAATCGGTATATTTGGAGAATTAAAATACTATATAAGTACTGGTCACTCGCGATCCACCACCGAGCAGTAAGCGTTAATATTTTAGAGAAATAATTACTTAACAATAATGCTAATACAACTTTAGAAGCCTTTTATTCAAAGTTATTACAAGTAAGTTAGAATGAAAGACTCATTGCCACGTGGTACAAGAAGATGGGTCTGTAATTAATTGGATGTTTTATAATAAAAAAATACCAAAAATTTGTGAAAACAATGAAATAAAACAAAGTGTTTCTATAAACTTCCTGCTAATTGTGCGTCAAATTATTGATTAAGTGTGGCTCAACATTTAAAACTATAACCAAGCCAAAGCAACATTTTCGTTCGCCTTATATACTTCAATGAATAAAAATAATTATGATTGATGATAAAGAATTTATATCAAAGATATTAAAGCTTTGTGTTATTAAGAAAACCTTGCTCATCCTTAATTCAATACATTATTTCTACAAAAGAAAAACAAGGCACGTAATTTAATTTTCTGAAAAGAACTGACATAATAACATTTTTGTCATATTTTCGGTGTGAAAATAAGCAAAGAAAATAATAATCGTAAATATTTTCTCAAGCCCGCCTCCACTGTTTTAATCAAGTAATTATATTTTCCCTCCCAAAAAAAGATATCTCAAGCTGTCCTTTTGGACAGGTAGTGCGCCACTGGGAGGCAGGGGCGGAGAAGTCAAGCCCCCCATCTTATTTCCTCTTTCGCAAAGTTATTCTCTTCCTTTGGCTTATTTCCTATTTCTTTTGAGCGGTTTTATTACTTCGTGATGTTTGGCTCTTGATTGCTATCCAGCAAATGAATATAATTCTGATGAATAAGTCCTTACAAAAACACTGTTTTCTTTGACATACTAATTGACGAATAAACGAATGATTTTTGGGAATTCGAGGGCGGTCTAATATAAAAGTCTCCTGCGGCGCTGGCTGGCTGAAATTGGCGAACACGTAATTACGTGAAAACACCTGTTATAACGATATCAATACACCGGATATTGGCTATTGGATATCAAAACGTATATAAATATAATACATTTAGATACCTTTGATTAGTGAGTTTTTTTTTGCATACACATCCTGAGAGTGAGTTAATTTTGTACTTTTTTTGTTTTTATTTTATACGTTTTTTACGCTTTTTTATAAACGTCATTTTTTATGTTTTTTTAATTTAACAAAATCAATCATATTGAACAAATATCA
>JAGVSQ010010730.1:0-12714 GCA_022683975.1 Rhyacophila evoluta
AGAATTTAAAATCAATTTCCATCAAGCACCATCAGTCAAAAATATTAATTAATAAGCTACTTGTTTAAGCTGTCGTCTATCAGCTCACGCACGGAGAAATTAAAAATACTGATTTTAGGATGTATTTATAGTGTCCACTCAACAGTTTTAAGGTACATTTAGTATCTGATTCACTGTTACAACACAACTTCAAAGTATATTAAATACAATGTTTTTACAGCCACCGTTAAGAGCTGTGAGTCGTTTTATGGTTGAGGAAGTGCTGCTGTGGCGAGCCGAGTGTTCAGCGCCTAGAGCTCCGGCTGGAGATCTCAAATCATGGTCCTCCATCCATTTGGCGCACCATCTTCTATGCACCTTCGATACGTAAGATACTCACATGTCTCATACTATATTATCACAGTTAAGACTATTAATATATATGATATTTAAACCTATATACCTTTTATTACGTTGACTCAATTTTTAACAGAGAAATATTTAATTAATTAACCGATTTGATAGTTAATTTCATCATTATTCCTCAGTTCAAAATAAGTCATTCTGAGCCCTCTTAATTTATGATCTATCAACGTTGATACCCTTTTTAACGCCATCTTCATGATCCAGCTATCGAGCGTCAATTGGATAAGTTCAGATAGATTAGAGATTTTTCCCAACTATCACTGTGACCTGTCTTCGTTATCATGAGTCATCACCACATCAGAATATTAACTATTTTGAAGATATTTATAAAAAAAAGTTGTGTATGAGTGATTTTACGTATTTTATTTTGTGTGAATTTTGTGCGTTCTGTATGCGATAAAAAAATTAAGGTTGAATATAATGGAAGTTTTTCGAGCATGGTTTTGAGTTAGCTGGTTTTCAGACTAGGCCATCAATATTTGTTTGTTGACAATTTCCAAGGAAGAATATTACATGGAAAGGTTTTACAATAAAATATATGTATCTGTCTCCCAGGTAGCGCAGTTGATAGCGTCCGCGCCTAGCAATCCGGGGAATGTAGGTTCGATTCCCCATCTGTCGGATTTTTAATATCCGCAAATGCAGCACTGGATGCCCATTGGGTTAAGTAATTGTCTGACAAACAATTATCGTGAAAAATAATCTGTCAAGACGTCGTCTTCATATTGCGGAGATCCATATGCTCCATCTTAGGAGCAAACATAAAGAAATATATATTTCAACATAGAGTGCATATATCACAAAAATAAATTAATGTTTGAACAGCCTCTTGGGACAGATTCGCGCGAAAACTGGCCGCCACTATTTCTTCCCCGGATGTGACGTTATCAAACTGTCGGTGTGGAGAGGGGCACGTATCGGCGAACGTGATTGGCGAGGAGACGCTGACTGCCTTGAAGGATTCTTGAGGAGAATGCACGAAGAATCTTCACATAAGCCCGAAAACGGTAAAGGCGGTACTAGATAATACGTCACGTCTGGCGCTTCGTCAGTTTTTTTATTGTCAATTAACGATTTTCATATTATATTATACTAGATTTATATTACGCATTCTTTATTAGAAAATATTTTAAGAAATAGCTTTATAGAATATTTTAGTTTCCCTGGTGATTATCGGTAATGATATTTAAAGTACAAAGTAAAACAGTTGACCTAGAAATGGCATTCAAAATGACATGTAAAAGTTAAAATTGCCACTGTTCGTACCTTGGGAGGAGCTCTTGTGATAGAAAGACACACACATGTATTATCTGATTTACGGAATAGACGTGATGTTTTTGTATATAATGTATTACAAATACATTACTAACTATCAAGGTAATTTTGAAGTGTTGCTTGGAACAAATTTTTTTTTTATTTATTTGACGCGTTGAGAAGATTATAAATTATTGACCCTGGATTATTGAAAACTGGTAAACTTCCATATGTGAGATCACTTTAAAAAAAGGACACATCCACGTTTGCAAATCATTTGCTTGCAGAGCATCATGGGTTTGATGTATTATAGATACTGGGATTAAGCTATTATAACATAATACAGGGAAACACAAACTGTTCTATCAAGAAATTTTGCAGATCAATCGAGCACAGCTATTGAAACTTCCATTATTGAATAATAAGCTGATGTTCCTAAATGTCCATTGCTATACCCAGTAATTATTAGTAAACGTATGTATAACAGGTTATTTTATAATTAATTAACTATTGTTATATTTTCTAATGATTATCGTTATAATTAAATAGGTAAATTCCAATGGATTAGGATATTTTCGTTATTCTCTTTTAATACTCTTTTTGTTATTTTTACTAATGATATTTACTAATTTAATACTATGAATAGTAAGTTACAATAGGATTTATTGTTAGTATGTTATATGTTCGTTCACTGCCCACATATGATGTAGCCTGAAGATGCCGAAAGAACGCACAAAGTATATATCTTATTTTGAAAATTTCAGTGTTATTTTATAACATAAGAGAGTTATTTGCTATTTATGTTTGCAATTATTTTGATACAAAAATATAATTAATGAATGAACGGTATCAACTATCTATCCTTGGAGCTCAGCTACTAAGAAACAACCTATTATGAATTGTATGATAGCATTGACTTCATTAGGTGGGCAAGTGTTTCCGTCGTGCGGCGAACGTTTGGAGAGTGCGCTGTGTTGTCGCTGGGCTCTGGTGGTTGCTGAAGCGACCCCCGCAGGGAGTACTCGGGGGCGCAGGCTCGCGGGCGCGCCCCCTTATTCGCCGAGGCAGCTCAAATACGTCGCGACGGTCGCCCGAGACATGTTGGCGGCCAGACAGCTGGTCATACAGGTAACTGTTTTAACAAGCGACATTTGTGACTGTTTTTATTTTGTGAAAAATGAGTGAAATTATCCAAGACAGGGACATTAATTTGGATTCATTTAATTTCACGTTTTCTAGCACAAACTTTAGAAGACTTTAATAACTGTCACTTGATGGTAGATAGTGAGTGAACAGTACTTATATATTATTTAATTTTCAAATACACTCTTTGCAAAGTTTTAATGTTCCTCATAAAAAACATCTATGATTTCAGCAATGATATAAAAACATTGATTAATATCAACAGAAATAATTAAATCTAGAACTGGCATTCACATGTATGTATTGCGTGTATTATGTTGGTATATGTGTACTGGGCAGCGACGATCACTCATTTAAATGATGTCATTACGTCTCAGAGGGGAAGATAGGTAGCATTGTTAGTAACTACATACAGTTTTCAGTCAGTAAATGATATTTACTTGGGGATGTCGTCTTATTTGTTTCCGCCATTATTTTAATATTATTTCACTTTTAATAAATAATAAAATGAATTTTTATGGCTAATTAAAATAATTGACTTGGCAGATTTCGCATAATTTTATTATAAATAGACAATTCCATTACACACTTAAAAAATGGCGAGGGATGGTTAAAATGTAGCTTTTGATACAGTAAAGCGTTAATTTATTAATATTTTGATTTCTACAATAATTATTTGTGCATTTAAGAATAGAGTGTTAATGATAATTATTCTTTCAGGAGTCCAACGAATGGTTTCTAGGCGGTCTATCAACAACGGTGCATCAGCACCAAGACCCAATCGAAGACTTGATCCATCTCCTCGCTGTCATCCTAGATCAAGCCAGAGACTATTTTCTAAAATCCCACGTGCCATGTTTGGCGTTCTCCGACAAAATAGTCCAAAAAGATAACCGAGGAATGACTACATCGCCAGGAGCCAAAAAGGATGCCTCGAAAGGGACTCTAAGAAGACACAAGCTGAAGAACTGCTATGATGCGTCTGCAGCTTATCTGATTGACGCTGTTAGGAGGGATGTGGATACTCAGAAGGAAGATTTGACAGACGATTCTGTATTGGTCCGATCTACTCTTAGATGGTTGTACAAAGCTGTTGATGATGACAGGAAATATTTAGGTATAATTAACTTAAGGTTGACTTAAAGAATAGGCAGATCAGATAAGAGTTTTAAAGCATTCGCAGTATGCGGTCAAGCCAGGCTCAGATCTAAAGTCAGTAATACACAGTGCATCCTACAGATTCATATGTCAATAAAAACTGAATATGTGGTAAAATTCGTAAAATATATAAATTTATTATTTCTACAGGACCCGTACTTAAGCCATATCTAGAACTCTTATTTGCAACGTCTCATGAAAACTGCTGGCATCTGGAGGAGTTCAAATCAAGGGTCTGCGAAAATGAAGCGGATGCCCTCTCTGCGTTCTGCAAGTCTGTCAACGACGGAGCGATAGGGCCTGCCGAAGGCCTTGTTGATGCGGCCACCAAAGGATGGTTGTGGAGTGAAAAGATGCTAGACACTTTGGAGACGATTTCTCTATCTGAAAATGGTGAGATATTTTAAGGTTTACATCGCGCATGAAAAGAAGTGATTACATTTATAAACCCACTGTGAAGCAGTATTTAATACGACCAAGTAAACTGATTGTAAGGTCATCATATTTTATGCACTCCTCATAAAAACCGCTGCAATTTCAATGATGTTATTTCGAAATAAAAACATTAATCAATATCAACAGAAATAATTCATTTGCATTAAATTTATGATGCCGATGCGCGTATGTGTATTGGATCACGTTGGTATATATATTGAGCAGTCACCAATTTAAATGATATCATTTCACGGAGGAACATTAATTGCGACTGGATACAGTAGATTAGTATATGAATGATATTTGCTCTAGGATGTCGTCTCTTCTGTTTCCGCCGTTATTTTTCATTTCTGCCACTGATTGTATATTCTTGATTTTTAAAACGTGGTAAAATGATTTTTATTTCTAACTAGCTTTACCGGCCATGCGTTACTGTGGCTCAGTCTGGTTAAATATAATGGGGTTGCTTAAAAAAAAGCATGTTTTTACCTGTCAGGTGTGGCATCTATATAATAATATTTACATAAAAACACGCGTGTGTTCAAATGCAACGTTGTGTCAAAATTTCAAAGCAATCGGTGAAGAAATTTCGGAGATTTAAGATTTTGAATAAACGAACATTTATGTTTTTATTTATATAGGATGATAGATGAATTACAATAATCGAATTAGTAGTTTTGAACAATTCAAAATTAAAACATACATTTTTAACAGGACGTTTGGAGTCCTTCACTGTAATTTTTGGTACAGTAAGGTGAGAGTTAAGACCAGTGCCGTAGCTACATATTATGCGCCATGGAGCAAATTAAATCACTGCGATCCCTTGGCGAAAATTCTTTCCTATATAATAATACGTTCGCAATTAGATTTTTCATTGAGATCATATCACATAATGTAACTTATATTGTAAATAGATATAATATTTTAATTAGAAATGCTACACAAATATTTTAAATTATTATCTTCGTAATTATTAAATGAATCCGTTTATATTTATTTTATTTTAAGCGCTAAGGATAATTTTCCCGTCATCTACCGGCAAAAGTATGAAGTTCGATCTGAGCTTACCTTCGGACGCGAGAGAAAGAGACAAATGGAACATTTTCCACGCGAACAAAAAGGACAGACTCACTGCTAAACTTAAAATGGCCGAGCAGTGTGTCATGGAAGCTTTTGCATTTGGCCTCGACGATAACGCCAGAGGGTGAGAATTTTAAACTAATTTATTTATAATATCGTTATCATATCGTTATCATATCATTATTATGTCAGATATATAGCTCATAATATCTTTTTAATATGTATTATCATTAAACATATCGATATATTCTAAATATATTGAATAGGAAACAAATGGATCTCCATAATGTGAATCTCTTCTTCTTATACCATGTTCGCTCCCAAAGTGTAGCATATTGATCTACACAATGTGAAGATATCCACGTCAGAAGTCGAGTATATGAATTTCCACGATGTGAAGAGGTCTTAACACATTATTTTTAACGTGAATTGTTCACAATCTGTAAACTAGCATGGCTCGGTCCTAGTGGTAAATAATGTTTCTTTATATCCTTCTGTTCATTTGTAAAAGTCGACTACCTATGTTTCCACCATCCACCCGCTCCGTCCTTATACCTGTTCTTAATCAGGCGTATCCCAGAGATCTGATATCGAGAAGCGATATACTTTATTTGACGGGAATTTTCCGGGAGAAAATATAAATTACACAAGAATTAGTTTGACTCACTCGACACTCGACTACTTGATCCATTTCGATGTCGATATATTACCAGAATTGTTATTTATTTTATTGAAATATGTCAGGTAGAGTTTTAAGTAGTAAATGCTAACTAAATTTAATTAATATTTTTTTAAAATATGCGAATAGACATGAAAAAGTTTCTCTTGTACAGTTTTGAGTCAGCCGTGCCCACAAGCAGAAGCGAAGAAATCCTCTCCGACTCCAAAAACAACAATAACAACGGCTCGTCTTCAGCAATAGACGGAGTTTCTACAACACAAACCATTCGGAGTATTGCTGGTACGATCGACACCATGGACACATGTGCTACGTCTGTGGATAATGAAACCAAATATCACACGCTGAGAAGTCTCACTTCCTCGGGAAAGTACGATACGCTCAGGAATTCGGAGAGTTTGTTCGGTTCCAGATGGTCCACAGGAGACACTCTTCGGCTGAAGCAAGGCGCGTTCAGACCGAGCATTTTCGAAAAGGACAATCCTAGTATTGGTAGATCAACGTACGACTTGAATCTAGGTTCGTGATGTATAAACAAAATTTCCCTTCAATTTATTTACCTGGAATTTTATAAAAAATATCTGTTCTTATTTTTATCGTAATTTAACTGTGGAAAGAAAAAAGGACGTCTTCGAGACTCGACTGCATGGATCTGTGTATTCTTAAGACTTCTCTTGACTATTTTTTTTTGAGATGTGGTGTCTGTCAACTAACTACCCAACTCATTCGGCGCTTAGTCCTACATCATAGAATTTAAAAAATCCAGCAGTTTGGTAATGGAATCTGCAATTTCCGAATCCAAAGCTCGAACGCTAACATATCAGTTGCAAACGACAATGCACCGGTTTCTGTATCAAAAAAAAATAATGAATTTACACTTCGAGTGATATTTAAATGTCTTCTTTAATTTCTAGTAATGGATTGTTTTTCGATCCAATATTTTTATCTTGGTCGTATCATTTACTAAGTTGTCCACTTACTGTATTAATATGTTCTTCTTTCTTAGACGATGTCGAATCTTCCGTCCACTGTCTGCTAAGGGACAGTAGTCCATTTACTCTGGTGATGGAGACAAGAAACAATCTTGCCCCCCATCGAGAGTACTCCGGGGTCATAAGAGCGCTTATCAATATGCAAAAATATAGCGTAAGTACACTTGAATTCTTAATTATATATTATAGTATGTTCGCTCCCAACGTGGAGCATGTGGATCTATACAATATGAAAATACCCACTCTGAAAGTGGAGTATATGGCTCTCCGCATTGTGAAGACGACTTGAAAGTTTATTTTTCGCGAGAATTGTTTGTCAGACAATTGATCAAGACATTGGGCAAAAAAGCAAAATAGTAATCTTTAATGAACAATTATTGTTCAATGAAACATTGAAAGAGAACATGGTATATTATAGATAGATTTTTTTTCAGCTTTTGTAAAAAAAATATCAAAAAACACTGAAATGCGTATTTAACTGGTTTACAAATGGCATAAAACATTGCTACCAGAAAAGCTAGTATTTATTACATGGGAAAGAAGCAGAAGAGGCGAACAACGTATGTAAAGTGAGAAAAAATATCTACATGTTTTTACAAGGTCATAATTTTTTTTGAAGACGCTCTCAGTCAACATGTGTAATATTTTTTTTTTATATATCATTTTCCGTGTGTTCATATTTTCAACATAGCTTTGTATTGGACTCAATTTTAGTCGCATTAAATATTTTTATTTCTCTAAAAAAATTGTGCTAATATAAATGATATTCATTATAGCGATAAATGTACGAGAAAAGTAAATTCGCGTGTAGTTAACGTTTACGATGTTCTCTAGGTGCTGCAGGAATTAGCAGGGTGGATATCGGGTCGGGAAGAGAGGGCGGGAGCACTCCGAGCGCTCCATAGATTATCAAAAGGGGGCCGCCGAGCCTCTCAACCGCATCTGCCTTCTTCGACGCAACCTCCCATGATACACAGACATAATTACACCCTCAGGTTTGTGCGCCGAAGACATCAGAGTATATTAATCATATGTGTTGATTCATATCAAACGTCGTTAAGTCCATACGTTGAAAAAATGATATCTTATACGTTTAATAGAGTATGAAAATCTGTATATCGATAGCTTAAAGTGAAAAGTTGATTAGTCAACTTTTAGCTGAATATGACTTAATAATACCACCCTGTTTCATTATGATTTTATGTATGTCCCGTATTAATTTGTCAATTCAGAGTTATTTAAATATATTGAAAAACGTCCCAGGAAACTGTCTAGGTTACATATTTAAATCGCCTAGAAACATCACAATACTTTTCAAACTGACTTAAATCCAGTTATATTTTATCAAATTTAGTTAATTCCATTTTTGAAAATAATGTATCAAAGGAATAGCTTGAGGTGGTTTTATATCTATTATAATTACTAGATTATATCATTTAACAAAATCTCAAACCTTGCATTTTTTTATGACAAAGTACGATACAATTGGATTTTTGTCAATTTGGCATTCAGTGGACTTAACGTTGTTTGACATCAGTCAACGCATATATAACGTATTAAATAATCATTATTTAGCATATAATTTGATAAAAGTAGACTCTTCTGAAACCCACATGCACACAAGCCTTGGGTAATTTATATTTACTCTCGGGACATTCTCGTGGAATAAAGTAGATCACTTTTAAATATCAAAGCTTTCGGATACGCTTGATTAAGACCAGGCGTAAAGACAGAGCGGGTGGATGGACGGCACATTTGGGGGCCACTCTCCACCTTAGCTATACGCCACTGGTTTTGCTCTATATAAGTAAATAGCGTTAAAATTTATGATTTTGACACAGCACATACGTTTTACAGACATTTATATGTTAGTTGTCTCGAAAACTAATTTATTACAGATATCTGACAGTCGACAAGATTAAATCATTAATCAACTCAAGTTTTCAAAATACATAAATTAAATTTTATATATATCTGTGCCGCATCTACTCGCTATGTGGAGCATATGGCCACCATATGAAGCCTCCAAAACTATCTGCGATATTAATATTTCAAAACCTCCCACTTCTTCTTCTATATTCGCTTCACGTGTGGACAGCACATGGCATATCTAAGACTCTTAGTGGTAGCCAATATTAAAGCACTCTCCGGACACAATCTGGCTGACTTAGAAATTAGACTTAGGTTGGTAATCTCCTGATGATGTTCCAGAATGCTGGAATCTCACGGAAGAAGAGTGAAGTTGGAAGTTTACAGAGGTGAGAGGTAAATCCCAAATTGACATTTGGTGTAATAGGATTCTACTTATAGTACGTTCCATAATGTCAGAGTTCCAAACGAAGCTGAATTATTTTACTTCCAACCAGTTACCGCGCTGTGGGATGGTGGCGCTTTTTTACAAACAGTTTTTTGAATTAGGTGTTTAAATATTTGAACTGATTTAGAACTTGTAAATATTCAACATTCAATCCCTTTTCAAAGTATTTATACAAGTATTTAATATTTTTATTGTATACTTGTTTTCTTTATGTAAATATCATCGTATATGGAAAATGGCACTCGTTGTATTCCGGCGCCCATGTGCGGTGCACAATTTGAACATTAAGACGGCACAGCATTGTTCTCAACATTTGACTCCAGCTGTTTTTAACTTTTTATCTTATCTAGAATCTATAATTCATATTGAAAATCAGCAAAGAAGAATGTATTTATTAATTCGGATTAACACTACACTGGACGTTTCTTTCTGTCTTTTTTTACATGGTTGGTAGGTTTCATATAATTATTCTTCTTCCATATCTGCTACCAAAGTGGAGCATTTGAGTACCATGTGTCGCCCGCCAGTATTCTTGCGCCCGTATCCTCTCGTATGCGCTCTGTATCCCGTAACTCCGCCGAATACATTCTATAGATAGTATTTAGCGGCCTTCCAGGACGCCGACAACCGGTCAGTTTGAAGAATAGGCTGATCAGGTTCAGACTCTCTCAAGGCATTCGCAATATGTGGCCGAGCTTCAACCGTATGCAGCTGCAATGTCGATTTATATTTATTCCTATATATCTATATTTTTTCCAGTCCGAAGAAAACCGGCATCCAGAACAAGTATAGAACATCTATTCGTCAGTACTACAGAAGAAGAAATGCTGATGCAATTTCTGGAGACGAAAGCAGTTCTAAAAACAGTGATAAAAAGATTAACTCAAATTCAGAAAACAATACCGACAATGAGGTAAGAATGATATGGCGAAATAAAAACCTAAGACCTAGCAATCCAGAAAATGCGGAGTCGATTGCAAGACGTCTTCACATTGCGGAGATCCAAATACTCCACTTTTGGAGTGGATATCTTCACAATGCGGAAATCTAAGTACTCCACTTTCGGAGTGGATATCTTCACAATCTGTAGATCCATATGCTCCAATTTGGGAGCAAACATAGTATAAAAACATTTATCGCCGCCAATATCGGAGGAATACGTAATCTGGTTTTTGGATTTAAGTCAATTTGTAAAGTAAATTTTTATATCTTGTAATTTCTCGTATCATTTACACATTTTTGTATTAATACATATGTTTATAAAACGTGCAAAAATGTGGCAATGATACAAGAAATTGTAAAAAATAAAACTACAAGTTACAGTTGACTTATATCCAAAAATCGAGTTATGTGTTCCTGCAATATTGACGGCGATATATATTTACTAATATTTTTACAATATTTACTTCATTTATATAGTACTATGTTATTTTCCTATGTCGTGTTGTAAATGGTCTGTATTTATAATTTGTAATGTTTTCAACACGTGAAAAATTAAAAAGACAATGGTATTCATAATTGTTTTTATAGTTAACATCTCCAGCGGGCAAAAGTGACCAGTTAGACTTGGAGATACAAAAAGAATATCTTCAGAACGAATCCTTACACGAACCTGTTTCTCAAAAGACTCTGTTCGATGAACGATACTTGGACCTGTGTCGTCAAACTATTAACAGCTCAAACGTAAAACGGTCCAACGCAGCATTCATGGAGTTCAACAAAGAAATAAGTGCACGAGCTAAAAAGTCTTCATCTACGTTATCGTTGGGCAAAAGCTCTGGTAAAGAAACCAAAGCTCTAGTGGCTAGTATTTTGGCGAAAAATGGAGTATCTTCCACTGTTGGAAAAGGAGGATCCCGTCGAATTAAAGGTACGAATATGATAAGTGCTGAAATATTTTTTGCGTGTAAATTAATCTCCTTATTCTTCCATACCCGCTCCCTAATTGGAGCATGTAGACGCCACGTGCCGCCTTATATTCTCGCGTCCTTCCATTTCACAGCTGCATTACGTAACACTATTTAGTGTTTTTTCGAGATGCCGACAACCAATAGGCTTGAAAAATAGCCAGGTCAGGTTCAGAATCTCTTGAGCCATTCGCAATATGTGGTCAACCAGGTCCAGCGTTGCAGCTTCTCTTTTCAGTGATAAGTGGCTGCATAGTCAGTTTTCTTATCTTCTCATTTCGAATGAAGTCATACCACCGTATCCCCAGAAAAATGCTATACTTCTGGGGATACAATAAAATTAGCTATGTATAAATATTGATTGTAGTAAGGAAAAAGGACGCAGCCCACAGTTTTTTCAAAAACGCTTGTTTTCGATGTCATGTCGTTTGTAGTCACGCCGCCGTATCTCTAGAATCCACCACTTGTTTTCAAAGTTTAGAATACGGTTGCTTTAGGCCTTTGTTAGGTGTCACGTTTCGCAACCGTAGAACAGCATTGACAGAATGCATGCATAGAACAGATGGCATTTGGTTTTTACCTTGGATTCCCAGACATTTTGCATGGAATTGAAGGTTGCTCCAGCTGTTTCTATTCGAATAGCTGGCTCATTTTGAGAAGTACCATTTCCTAGAATCTGACGCAGGCACCTGTTCTCAAAGCTACAGTTGCTTTGGGCTTAAATTAATCAACAAACAAAATCTGTACCAGTCCAAGATAATAGCTTGCATGTAGAGCTTTTAAGACGTAAATGTTACCTGTTTTCTGTGTAGTATAAAAATATGGCTTTGTCATGAGCAATATGGTAAAAAAATTAAATTAAATATGTTTTAAATGACGTATAGATAATGAGAGAATTTTCGAATGCATTTTCTTATTTAATGCTTTGTACTAGTTATTTAAGGTAAACTTTTTTGATACATTCTTCAAAAAACTTCCCAAGCATTTATATATGTCATCTCTTTATCAATATTGAAATAAAGGTTTAAAATTGTCTAGTTGACGGAGACTCGTTGCTTGGAACATGCCGTGAAGCAAGGTTGAAGCACGCTTCGAGGAGATCTGTTTTACCGGCACCGGATCCATTGAGTAGAGAAGCGATGTTTGGGGACTCCTTCAAGGTGTCACAAATATATTCAGGACTGCAGTCAGAATATGATACGGTAAATTAATACGGATTTATTATAATTATACATATTTTAATGATATTTACCGGTGGCAAGTTTCAAAATTTATATTTTGAATGTGATATTGGGTTGAGTGTTTTTTTTATTATATCCATTACAAAAGTACAGCATGAATATA
>JAGVSQ010010731.1:0-12714 GCA_022683975.1 Rhyacophila evoluta
CCTTTCGGCATCTTCAGGCTACATTATGTGGGCAGTGAGCGAACATATAACATACATAGTAGAATATAAATATGAATGCAAAAAATTGTTATGTAAATAAAATGCATCCATGATCTAGCTAATACAGTTTTGTACTTTGGTACACGTGTCTTATTTTTTACAGTTATTCTTCATAGGAGAACTCTAGACATGGTCAAACCATGCTCCGTGATATCCGATTGACTATTTCAGAAATTCCTGATAGTCCTGCAACCACATTGGAGTTTAACGTAACCTATGTGAATCAGTTTATCATAGTGCAACTATCAACAAAAATCCCGTATAAATGACAAAATTACCGTATTTTACAATATTTTCACCATACATAATTTTGTCAAACAGAAAAACGAATATTTCTATTTAATAATAACATAGTATACCTTTCTAGGTTTTATTCCATTCCGAATGATTGTGACGATTCTCGGCCTAACAACAGAAACATCGCCAATAATCCTAGCTCCGTTTCCAGAAATATGAAGAGAAGCAGTCACATTGAAAACCCGGGATAGCCTGTTGGAGTTATTTGAGCTTTTTATCACTGTGCCTATGCCCCCTGGAGATGGGTTTTCAGGTGTACCAAGCCGTGATGATGCAAGAGAATTGTAATCAAGTTTTTTGAAGGTTTCTCCTTTACCTGAGCATACATATGATTTTCCATCCTCTAACTCATCCAATTTGGCAATCTGAAAAAAAAAAGAAAATATATTACATCGCAAAAAAATCAAAATGCAATGGCAGTAGCAGAAAATAATTTTGTAAAACTTATGTAAAGCTGGGAATATGGGCTAAAGTCTCAGTGACAGAATGAAATTTATAGTTAAGGTAATGACATGATTCAAGCAAAGAACTATCATACATCTCACAACTCGCCATTTGAATAAATCGTTCAACTAACATGCAATTCCTAATACTGAAGATTTACTAAATTATATAGTGTTCGTAATAAGTATAAAAAGTTCAGATCAACTGGCCTATGTCACCCACAAGAAACCTCGTAAGCCTTTGCTATCTGTCATCATTTGATATTGATTTATATTAACAATAATAATAAATATAAATCAAAGAACACATTTCATTTTTTATTATAATATTCACTTTCATATTGTTAATTAAATCTTCATAAAATCATGCTCATTTCATTTGAAATATGCAAGTGAAATTTTTTGAAAGAGAGAGTTTCATAAAGGTAAAGACGATTTCATTTGAGATTGTTGATAAAATATTACAAGTAATATCTTGATATATCTTTATCTTATCTTGTTTTATATAAAAAGAAGTTAAATTTTCTCCATAATATAAGTTTTAAAATATGCCTTCATTCGATAGAACAGAATTGATATCTAAATAACTAAATATAATTCAAACTATACAAATGAGTGCACAAAAATTTATTATTTGTCAGTTGTCATTAGCACGAGGCAGCAAATATTACTGTATCATAAACCATGTGATATTTCTTGCAATATACAATTGATTTTTTTCCCTTACACAGCTGGAACGAGGGCCCGTAGCTTTTTCGCAAATGCATAGAGAGCTAATCTATAAGCCACATAGTACTACAAGGGTTAATGCATGCCAAATGATCAACAAATATAGGTATAGATCTTGGAAATATGTTCAACATACTATGGAAGTATATTCTAATTTAAATATTAATATTTACAAAAAGCCATTAATAATAACTCCCTTATCAGCTAATAATTAATGCATGATAGTTCTTATTAGTTATGATAAGGCTACATACATATATATATATGTGTGTATTTCACAACACAGCAACCCAGTTATCTTCTACAAATATTTTTAGATTACAATAATATGTAATTATACGGAAGCTAAACTGCGGGATAATAAATAAATGTTACAAAAGGTTTTTTATGGGTGTGATTGCCAACACAGAAACATATTTGCATGAAGCATATAAAATCATACAAAAATGTTTTATTTAATATTCTTAAGCTGACTTTTACTTTCAATTATTTGGGATTCGTTATTATTTGTCAATTGAAACATTGCCATTGCACAATTAACACGATGCATGTCAACGATTCACTGCTGAGTCAAGCGATGATGTGCCCTGTACACTAACGTCTAACCCGTGAGTCGCAACAAATTTTTCTTACTAATCGTACAACATTCGATGTCGTTGAAAAATGGTTTTGTTATGAATTTGGTTACAAAATAAAAATAATCAAATATTCCCAGTTTTTCCATATATTTTAACACAAATCACACAGAGGTCATAAAGGCTGACACAATCGACTATATTGTATGCACTTATCATAATCGGGTAAGTGAAAAATTAAACAATTTAATTTTAATTATTGTGGCGTTAATCCAGAGTAAAAAAGAAATAAATTATATTTATAAAAAAAACATTTTTAAATTCAATTATAGTTATCTAAACATTAAGTTTTGTGCCAACCCTAGCAAGAAATCAATCAACACCCATAACTACCCCTGGCACATATATATGCGAGGTCACACCGAACATCTGTGGGTCTCAAAATTTGTTAATCAAATCATTTTTCTTGCATGTTTTAATATCTCGAAAATTGCTGGTGTTCAGGGTAAGATCATGTAGATCGCGAGTGACAGT
Source organism: Rhyacophila evoluta (assembly GCA_022683975.1). Lineage (NCBI taxonomy): Eukaryota > Metazoa > Arthropoda > Insecta > Trichoptera > Rhyacophilidae > Rhyacophila > Rhyacophila evoluta. The sequence goes on from JAGVSQ010010731.1 coordinate 2,639, forward strand.
AGAAAATTTAAGAGTAGGAGAAAAGAGAAATGCATTTGCAGCTAGCACATCTTATGGAAAGATTATCGTTATTGTAACTAAGTAGTGAAAAACTGACTGATTGAAATACAAAAAGGAAACTTAGTAATAAGTATTTTTATCATTTATTTATAAATGTGTCAACATCATAATACAACTATAAATTATTACTAATAATAAATTTTATTATTCTGACGCATCACACAAATATTTATTACAGTTGAATTTTTTTATACTACATTATATTCCATAGACTTATTGGTATTTGGTATGCTATATCAGTGATTTCCAAACTTTTCCTGGCTTAACACTAATATGATAATATCTCAGATACATTTTACATAAAAGTTACTTTTATAATAAATATTCTTTATACCTGTTTATTTACCATTAACAGAATTTTCCTTAATTTTTATTACTTCTGTGATTTGAAGACTAGATAATACCTTTCCATTATATATCTATACCTGAGAAGCAGACGGATACAACTAGAGAAAGTGAAATGTTCAGGAAAACCAAAAAATTTATTTTTTCGAAGCCTTTTCACTTTCATAAATATTTATGGAGCGATAAAAAAAATATTCTAGATTCATAATCAATTGGAATCTGAATTAGAAACAAGCAAAAAAATGTTCGCTCTAAGCATAGAGCATATGAATCCCACACACAATGTGAAGATATCCACTCCGAAAGAGGAATATATGGATCTCTGCAATGTGAAGACGAGAGTTGAAAGATTATTTTTCATGGGAATTGTTTGCCAGACAATCACTCAACCCAATGGGCAACCAGTCCTCTATTTTTTGGATTTTTAAAATCCAACATGACAGATGGGGATTCGACCCTGCATTCCTCGGATTGCTAGGCACGCACACTACCAACTATGCTACCGGGGAGACAACTTACAAAAACAAATATTTAAAAAAAGAGTATTTGAGTAAAACAGACTTAAGACCTTTTACCGGGCAATGAAATTGACAATTCGGTTGGGTTTTGGAAGTATGTCCCATATATTTAACACCTAACGTTAAAAAAGATCGACGAGTGAATAATAATGTCATTCAAATTGTAATCTAAAAAGCAACAATAATAGCTTATGAAAAATGCTAATTGTGTTTTCATTAATAAAATTCATGAAAAAATAATGTTTGCTTAAAAAACATCTATATTATATAAAAGAACATATTGTTTATTGATATTTCTCCATTATAAGTCGTATGATTCAATTCTTTGCAATAATGTGCATTGTTTCTGGAACCTACTCTGGTTTTAGTGGCAGGTACTCAATGCTATTATATAAAATGTGGGATAAAATTAATGATCTTCTCGGCAGCGTAGTCGGTGGCGTACGCGCCTAGCACTCCGGGGAATGCAATTTCAATTCCCCATCTGTCGGATATTTAAAAAGTCCAAAAAATGCAGGACTGGATGGCCATTGGGTTGAGCAATTGTATGACAAACAATTCTCGAGAAAAATAAGCTGTCAAGCCTTCATACGGTAGAGATTCATATACTCCACTTTTGTAGTGGATATCTTCACACGGTGTAGAACCGTTTGCTCCAATTTGGGAGCGAACATGGTATAAAAAAAAAAAACAAATGGAAACCTGAATCTGAACTTCGGATTCTGGTTTCCTGAAAAGTTGATGGTAGTGTAATTTCAGTCAAAATATTATCTTCAAAGGTAGATTAATTTAATCAGTTATGTTTGCATTATTAATAAAGGCTGATTAAATTGAAACTGTTCAAAATCATACACTCAATTAATAATGTAGTATTATTCTCACTACTTTTACTTATTTCTTATTAAGATAATGAATGATATGATGCTAACGAATAATTAAATTTATTTTCGTGAAGTTTACAAATTATAATTGGATAAATAATATTACAAAAAAATACTTCAAAATACTATAACAAGGCTAATACTAAACACATTTGTAGAGGTATGTATGTACTTTCGTAATCGTCGATTCTTTTTAATCGTGCATGTGCCTTGCCATTTTATGAATTTTGATTGCTCTCAATGATATTAAAACTAACTTGATCAATAATTACTCATATAATTATATTAGTAGTATTAGACATGCTTGTCTTGATTGAATCGTTTATATTTTGAAGTTAATAATAACGGCACTAAACAATAGTGTCCAGCGTGTAACGACTTGTTAAATGATGTTTGATCGACTTGATTCTGTATGTCTCTAACGCCTGATGCATTCAAATGCAATTCGATATTCTTTAACTTTTTGTGATGTACGACTTTCATCTTTTTGTCACTGATAAACATGATCATGACTGCAAGTTGTCATAGTAAACTAATTTTGTCAATTTTGTGACAGGCATGCATCTGCTTCTCAGCTACAGATAATTATGATCTAAGTTTAATGATAAATTATTTTTAAATTAAATTATAAAATTTATGTAAATTTTATTAATGTCCCAAGTGAATAAATTACAAAATACCATTTGTAAATCGCAAAATAGCATCATATATATATAGTAAAATGAACTTCAAAAATATATAATAATTAAAATTTACCACTACCTGGTTAATCTTATCCCTCATATACCATAACACTAAAACATATTTTATGTAATCATTGAAAAATAATGTCACTGATAGTTGAGGGAGTACAGGGTTGGAGTCCTATAGAAATATGAAAGTTCAAATACTAAAATAATTAATATATCTCAAATCTGCAGGCCATATTGAGGAACAAAAATGATGATTTACTTAAATATTATGTAGCTTATCATAATTGATGATACTATTTACTGAAGTTGTGATTGAAACTCACATATTTTTATTTTTTGTAATAAAAACAGGAAGAGAATACTAATAAAATAAACCATTCGCAAAAATGAGTGATAAATTTTCCACAAACTAGCCCCAACCTCCTATCATATCAGGTTGATTTCTCCAAATGTAAGCATACTCAATCTATCTAATATTGCAAACATAGTTAATAAAAGCGAATACCAAAAATTACAATTGGAATTTTAAAATATTCTTTTCGAAAGAGTAAAATACACTCAGGAATGAAGTGTCATCGCATTCATACCAGGCAGCTATTAATTCCAATGTTACATACATCCTATGGAGAAAAAAATCCAAGAGATGCTCACCTTTTTGCCATCTAGGGAATAAATGGTGCGAACTCCACTAGGAAGAGTGACATTATCTACCAAGACTCGAGTCAAGTCTGAAGTAAGGCTGTCAAAGGATCTGGAAGTTAAAAATACTGCGATGTATATTGGTGTCACAAAACACAATTTCAAAACACCACTTCACTCGATGAATGAATAACAGTATTACCTATAACGCTCGGCTAACACAGGAATCACTACGCCGGAATAAAACTTGTCACCATTTCGGAAAAATCGCACTCGTTTTGCCTTTCTGGCGGGTGGTGTTCTTAATATTACACTTCTTCTGGACTTTTTCAGCAATTCCATGTCTCCGAAGTCTTTCTCTAAATCGCAGACAGAACTGGAGCGACTACCGCTCCGACTCAAGTTGTCTTCCATTCTGTAAATAGAGTAAAAACTGACACTCAAATAGAAACTATGTCAGGTAACGGAACGTCAAAGTCGCTCATGTGTAGAGAATGCACAAATTACCTGGCAGCTACGTGAAAACCGAAAGGAAAAACGAATAACAGATTGCGGCCGGATGCCGCTGCGGACTTTCGCGCCGATATTAAAACATTATTTTAGAGAAAACTGAACTTTACATTTACCACATACGCCCATAACCTATTGAAATTCGAAAGATGTTTGCTCATTTGGTGAATTTTGTCAATTGGTGGTGTATTGAATTGCGCACGCGCAGCCTTTCAAATATATTGCTATACTTGCACGATTTTTGTAATCTTGAACTTTGAAGGAATGTGTTACATCAAACATTAATGATTTAATCATAAAATCAATTATCTAGAATAAGCAATCAGATTTTTTGTGATATTTTTTCAATTCACATAAATGATCATTTTACTACAGAAGTAAATATGAATCATTTTAAATACAAAAATCCTGCGACCCAAAGGGCATAATTTATGTGGCAACACTGGAAACAGGTGACGCATTTATCAAATCATTTTTATGTCATTCGCAGTCTACAAACAAAGAGTAGTCGTAATTTCTTAATAATTCAAAATCAACGTGCGCTGATAGTTTCAAAATGTCCAGTAGAAAAAAGGTTCTCCTTAAAGTGATAATTCTAGGCGACAGTGGTGTTGGGAAAACGTCTTTGATGAATCAGTTTGTCAACAAAAAATTCACGAACCAATACAAGGCTACGATTGGAGCTGATTTCCTAACGAAAGAAGTCACCGTGGATGACCGTGTCGTGACAATGCAGATATGGGACACCGCAGGGCAAGAGAGATTTCAATCCTTAGGTGTTGCGTTCTATCGAGGGGCCGACTGTTGCGTGTTAGTTTTTGACATTTCCGCCCCCAGCACGTTTAAGTCTCTAGAGAGTTGGAGAGATGAATTCTTGATACAGGCCTCCCCGCGCGATCCAGACAATTTCCCATTTGTGATATTAGGGAATAAGGCAGACTTGGAGCTCAGGGGCGTATCGGCAAAACGGGCGCAGCAGTGGTGTCAAGGAAAAAATGCGATTCCTTATTTTGAAACGAGTGCCAAGGATGCTCTTAATGTAGAACTCGCCTTCCAAACTATCGCTCGCAATGCTCTTGCACAGGAAACAGAGGTAGAGCTGTACAATGAATTCCCTGACCAGATCAAGTTGAATGCAAACGAAGGAAGTCGTGGCCGGGATGGAGACAACTGTGCTTGCTAGAATTGGAAATTTAATAAGATTAAGGTGTTTTCCGATAGTCTTCGTGATCGCTTACGTGATCAAGATGCTTGATAAGTGATATCAGCGAATATTTCACCTTTTTATTAATCTACATTAATAACATCTATCAAATTACTTTACCATATTATTAATTATCGAGGCTTATCTCATCATAGAGTTAAAGCCTCCAATAATATCTGTCACTTAATTAATATTTTTTCTGTTTAAATTTTGGTGTTTATTGACACAATACTTCTTAAGATCAGCTTTTTATGCTCTCTTACCTCTGTTGTGCATTCAAAATTATTATCAACTCATTACAAATCACAAGTATCAGAAAAAAGTTCCTTTTAATACCATACCCTGGATTAATGGACCCGAGATCCCCCCTTTCTTCTTGTTTCCATATTCTTTTAATTTAGGTATAAATTATCTGGCATTAATAATGAATTAGGAAGGTGTCTTAACAATATTATTATTTGTGAGATAATCAATTGAAATGATTCACAGTAATAAATATTTTGTAAGAATATTATCGGTTCCCTAATTTTATTTACCATGCATTCCTTTATCGTTTAAGGTGATAAATAATCAGGTGAAATATTTGCATTTATTAAAATTTAATTTACAGATATTTTGTTATAGTTGTACCAAAACTCAATCATAGATCATAACACAATTAAAATATAAAATCAAATCATACAAAAAATTCAATTCAATGGTACAATATATATATTATTGGAGTTGCTTACTGTATTCCATTATATTATAATGTAATAGTATATTTTATTTCTTAAATACCTAATTTAAATCTTACTAAAACAGTTTTTAATATTTTTTAATGTTATATTTTGGAAATATGTCAACTAAATAACATAATATCTTGCTTTCATGGTGCCCTTTTGTTTTGATATTCTGATTATAATGAAGTTAATTTAAATTAGACATCTTTTTGTTTTCACAGTTATGTTAACAAGATACATTTAAAAAAAAAAAGTATTCTTTCGATTGTTGATCAAACTGTAGCCATTATAATGAAATCATTGGGTATCACATTTTCACCGACTATAATATTCAAACTACCCTTAGGCAATGCAATTATTATTATCATATATCATTTTGTCAGCACACTATTCAAGAAAATCCAACTTGTATTTGAGGTATTTTGTGTTAATTTTTGGGAAGGCAGTATTCCTTTCTTAGAATTTTTTATCTGAAAATTTTATTTTCTCATTTATTTGTTGACGTTATTTGATAAAAAAATCACTTTAAGTTGTAGCCTGTTCCCAAATGATTGAAATACTTTATCTAACCCTTCAGCCATAGATCAATACAGGACACTCGGTTTTCCAAATTGATACACTCTATATAATTAAACCAGATACAATAAGGAAGTTTTAAATGCTTTTTTGAGTTGTAGTATATAGGTATCAATATTATTGCTGAAAACACTAAGGTCAAAAATAATCTGTGTAGTGTTAGGTTTCTAAGATAATTTAGCTTAATCATAAAAACTTCTGATGAAATTATAAGGAGAAATTGAGAATTGTCTTATTTTTAAATGCTACATTGTTTTTTATTCGAAATTATATCTTATGCCACATTTTGTGATCTTGCAAATATTTAATGAAACATTTGCAAACTACCTTTGATTAATTATTGTGATGAAATTAGATTTTTACATATAAATTACGTTCATTGTCATGGAAAATCTTTTATTTCTATTTTAATACCTTACTAATTGAAAACACTTTTTCTATATAAACTGATTTAAAAATAGAAAATAGTAGTAACCAATACACACCTTATTATTGATCGCATGACATGATACAAAGTTTGTGATTTATAGTGTAAACTAGTTGTTATTTGATTGCACTCTTTTGTGGTCCGTTATATATAATAGAATAATTCTGGCTGCAATAGAGGTAGGTACTCACCTTTTCTCCTTGATTTCAGGGAAGCATACAACTAAACATTTTTTTATATAGTTATTGGTTCAAGTCCATTTTTTTATCATTGGATGATAAAACATTGTCTTCGAAGCAAGTGACGATAAATGTTTGTTATTTAAAGGGAATATTTTCACGTATTATTTTCAAATCTTTTCATCTTTTTTCCAGTTTGTAAATTCAACATTATATTTTTCTCCTATGTACATTCATAAATTTTATTTTGCAGTGTTAGAAAACTTATATACTTCATAATTATTTCAATGTGTTAACATTAATTTGTCGAGTAAAAAATACATAATGGATGAGCTGATCAAGCCTTAATGTGCTTGGTTTTTTTCGGTAAATGTAATGAAAAAATCATAATTAATCATAAGGAAAGGACTTTTTATATTTCATTGTCTAGTATAATAATATTAACTAATAATGTAACCATGCAGTTTTGACTTTTTTACATGAGTAACTTGTATCAAATGTGAAAAAAACAATTTCATATTTATATGTATGTATAATAATAAATTTGAACATTTTAATGTATAAAATAAAATTATGGTGAAAATGTCTATGGCAGTGTGAATAAGTAGCCAACTCCCAGTTAAATTAATATTCATTACCAATTTATGTTTCAAAAATACACATATTACATGTTATCTACTAATTCAACGGCTTCCAACCTTTTTGCTACTATGCTTCCCCAAAAAACTTTTTGTTTCCCGCGCCACCCCACTTTTTATTTTTTTAATAGTAATAATGATATGGACGCATTATTTTTCAATTTATTTCACATTTTTCAAATTTTGGCGCCTACCTTGGCAGTAGCACGCACCTCCTATGTTGGAAACCGCTGTACTTATAATACATAATTGTATCAAGTTGAAATCATGCATATGCAAAGTATAAATATTATAAAAGTGTGAAAATTGGTGGAAATCAAAAAATGAGCTTGTAGCAATTTTAGTTCAATTATCTTTCATGATATAGAGCTTAGAAAGATTACCAATCGTCATATTTGATTTTAATTTCACCTTATAATTTAAAGGAATAACCACATCTATTCTAGACTATGTAGGCCTATGTCAGATCAATACGGATAAAACTCCCTCAGAAAACATCTTTCTGTAATTAATTTTGGGGAAAGTCAGAGTAAATAGGAATGACTTGACTGACCTTCATAAAAACATTATTTTAGCGTAAATAAATAATATGAAAAGCTTTCTTATTCACAATGATCAATATTTTAATAGAAGAAGCAATCTCTGTGTTAGAAGCTTTCCCCCATTGTCAAAATCTCATGTATACACCCATAAAATTATTAAATATAAGTAAAAATATCATAACACTCAGTAAAAAAATATTTTTAACTTTGTGTTTTTAAATTGCAAATTCTTGTCTTGTTTGTAAATTATAATATGTTAATCTTTATAGTGGGAAACATGTTTAGGATGCATGTTTTAAAATATTTACTGTAGTCTTTCTTGACTGTCAAAATTCTTTTAACTCCATTTATAGTGAACTAAAAACTAATAAATGAATATACCTTACAGTGCTAATACTCTTATTAGAAAATATTTCATATGTATGATTGATTTCGTGATGAAAACATGCAAAATAATGAGTTCCATTAATCAAAACTAATTTTTACCCCCTGATAAGGTTTTTTAATGGTTCACTATTACGGAGATAAAGTGTTTGACATTTAAGTTGCTATAATTATCTTAATTTGTATTCTGGTATATAGTTTTTTTATATATAATATAAAATGCTAATGCCAATAATTTGTGAGAGGTTTTTATTATATAAGCCGCTTATAAATGTTGGTGATGGCTTTGTATTCTTATTTAATGTAATCTTATAATATATTCAGTTGTAAATATATAAATCCTTGATTCCCATCTATTTATTTCTTACTTCATGCATTGTCACCTTACCTCATGAGGAGGAACAGCTCGTTGGAGAAGATTTTTTTACAATTTTAAATTAAAGACTCTTGCTCTCTTGTAGTTATTATGTGTGTACCAGATAAAAGGGATGTCCATTATCGAATATTCACTAGGTTGAAAATGAATTTTTATTTTTCAACCTTTTTATTGCCAATTGCGATTTATATGATTTTGCAATGCACACCATTGGTTTTCTAAATATACAAGAAAAGTGATTTGACTTTTGTCATTTGGGTCATTTCAAAATTTGGGACCCACAAATGTTTAGTATGACCTTGCATACACATGTGTCATGCGTATGCATGTTACGGGGTAGTTTATGAGTGTTTATTAACTTCTTATTAGGGTTTGCACAACACTATGTTTATATAATTATAATTGAATTTTAAAATTATTTTGTTATTAATATGAAAAGATTATTTTGTTCTTATTCTAGATTAACGTGAATCTAAGTAAATTAAATTGTTTCATTTTTTACTTACCCAATCATGATACAGTAAAATCAATTGGGTCAGCCCTTAAAACCTGTGCGATTTCGGTTAAAATAATATTGAAAAACTGAGGAAATCGATTTTTTTTCAGACTTCGAATATTGCAGGTGCAGTAAGAGAAATCGTCCCAACCCGGTGAGACATTGGCGCACAGGGTGCATCATTGATCGACTCACCGGTGAGTCGTTGGCGTGCATCGGGTTAAGAGACTAATTGTGCCCATACACTTTAAGTCCACCTACAGTCCGGGGTCTATCAGTCTATGGTGATGATTAGGATTAAGGGAGGCCGCACATTATACAGTCCGCATCAACAGTTATGTACTGTCAGTCTAATTGAGGCTCGTGGTACATGCTCGCCTTGCATGCTGCCTCAATCCTAATCATCACCTTGGACTGTATGGGTATGGGCACTATGAGTGATGAAAATGAACCAATTCCCATCTAAAAATAGCTGAATTTTCTTTTGAATGATTTTGCTTGTTAAAACTCATTATATATTCAAACTAAGCTATCGATGTAAGTCACTCCAATGAAATTTCAGTCAACTAAACAAACAAGACTTCCATTGCTGTCTTCGATGATCAATCTTAATTAGACAATATTTAATGTTTCCATACACCTGCACACAAACACACAGACATTGATCAAAGTAAAAAAATGGGTTATTTACTATTGTACTATCGTGGCTGGAAAAGCAAAAATTTGAGCACTCGTATACCGTCAAATTATCGGAAAGATTTATTAGTACTACTAGATCAGACTTTGAGAATGACTTCAAAGTACAGGTCTTAAACCCTTTATATATTATATATTCACATAAATTAGTCATATGGGCTCAAATTTGATCTCAAGTGCCCATTTGATTC
>JAGVSQ010010732.1:0-12713 GCA_022683975.1 Rhyacophila evoluta
TAATACTATTACCACCGACTTCTAACGTGAATTTAATATTTTCGTCTAATGAATTTTAAAAATTATGTAATTTCGTTAATTGCCTATCCGTACCATGAAATAAGCATATATAGTTATTTATTGTGGATCAATCTGATTCGTTCACAGAGAATAAATATAACTTACGTGAAACGTTTTTTCTTCGTCATCCTAACCACAAAGTATGCTTTTAAGGATGAATAAATTCTATCCTCCCGATGTAAAATATACTTTATTGTGTGCATGATATTCTTTGGCTATTAATTATTTATGACAGCGTGCGACATTATAAATTGCCTTCTATAACTGTGTCACAAGTCATGCGAATGATAATGCGCTTTCAACCAGAGGTAGCCATTGCTTAAAAAACCGCGAGAATGGTCCTCGCAAGATTGAGATGACAATTAATAATGGCATTAAATATAGAATATCAATACAATTACCCATAGTGTCTCGGTTTGTATAATTTTTTTTTTCAATTTCTCTTTGAGCGTGTATCTTCATACAAAGAGCCTTATCACGTGTCCTATTGTGTGCTTTATTCAAAGACTATCAATGTAGGGTATAGTTTTTACAGTGGTTAAAGATATATCTTTGTTGTCTATGTTTGTATCCCTGTAAGACTTGCTCAACCGCTTCTAGCAGAGATACATCCCAGCCTTGTATACTAAATTTTGTACCTCAACTCTTTGGGCATGCCGATTGATTAAGTTAACACCTGGTGATTGGTGATACAGTAGTACCATCAGCCACTGCCTTCCGCCCGCAGAGCAGCATAGTTGTCGCACCATGAACCTATTAATACAATTCTAGTGGGACCACCCCATAGAGAATTAGAAACGCTCTGTATACATGCATATGATTATAAACATTGAAAAGATAACATTATTTACATAATATTTTACTACTATGCCATATAAAATAAATGCTTGACTTGACAATATGCAAAGAGCCGCCCCTGTTTATTATCTAAATTGATTTTATTATCACGCAATATCTATTATATTGAATTCGTTTGATATATAATGTTGCTATCAGTCAGGCCCGTGTGGTAGATTTTCTCAGTATGATGCAAGTATTTAAATGCCGCCCCTCTCCTTCTGAAATCACGTCCATTTGGTTTCCAATTTTTTTTTAAACTCGCGCTCATTAAAATTCTCTATTTTTGCATTTTTGGATTTCACACTTTCGTTCAAAATCTTGCAGTTTCTCGTTTTTTTATGTCTCGCGCCAAATTAGATTTCCTATTTTCGCAAACACGCATTTTTTATAACGGCACCCGCCCATGTTTCGTATGTTAGGAGCATTTGTATTGATTTCGCTAATTTTACCGCCCCTTACATCGTGCCGCCTTAGGCGACCGCGTCTTTGTTTAATAGCACGCTACGGCCCTGCTAGCGGTGACACATTGCACATTTCAATTTATTAGGCAAGTGAATCATATAAGTATACTTTTAAATATTTCTAGGGTTCCCAGGTCTCATGATAGCCATAATGGAAAAAAATGACATTCAAAATACATATATGATTGTATGTAGTTGAGAATTTGTGTACATAACAATAGCTACAACTAGGCCTCGTTTTTGTCTCTAAATAATTTTTGAAATATATGCAAGTGGACAAGCCCACAAATTCTCGTGCTAAAGACTCGAATAGATTTTTTCTAGTAAATTTCGTGTACATTTTTCTTTGAAGTATATTTCTAAACTAGTTGTATATTCTAAATTATTTAAAATCAATTTCCATCAAGCACCATCAGTCGAAAATATTAATTAGTTGTATATTGTTTGTAAGCAACCAAAGATTTAACTTCCGTTTTAATTCGTTAACTTATTCTCTTTTCCTCATTTTTGCAGCGCTGGTTAGCGATGTAGAAAAACTTGATTACAGCTTATTAAGTCATTTGCATGTATTTTATGTTAACGAGTCAACGGAGAGTATATATTTAATTCTCATGATTTCACGATCTTAAAAATCTTTTTGGTTTATTTTTCAATCGAGTGGAGGATAGTCATAATATTTTTATTTAAATAAACAATTGCAATTAAGTAAATTTCTTTGGCATCCCAAAAGAATTATATTTTGGATATTTGCAAGTGTGGTATTGTACTTATTTGTAATTTACGCACATTCGATGTACAATACGCTACTTACAATATACAAATAAATACACCTACTCGATAATATATGTTTTACTTGAAGATATATCTTGTGAAATTGTACTTTCATAATTATATCACATAGAGCTTGATTAACGGATGGTAGACAAATAAAAATTACTTTTCTCGTCATTTCACGGAGATGCGTATCTAAACAAATAATACGCTTGTCGAATTTTTACTTTTTATATTATAATTTACAATACGATTCAGATTGGAATCTATGTAGCGCAAGCACTGTCGTTTTTGATTCATACCTCTACATTCTGTAGTGTGGTAACGCTAAAAAATTTCTGTTTCTGCAAACCGTAATATAAATATTAAAAAATATATTTGACAAAATTTTATCATATGTTTTTTATTTCATTTTAAATATATTAGTGCAATTAATTTTTGTCACAAAGCTCAAATATTTTATCAAGATTTGTAAATCCAATTAATATAAATAAGCTGGCTGTAAAGAGACGACATCCGTGACAGCAACTAAATTGTCTGCCAAGTGGCACGACTGGCTGCTGTTACGTCAATCTGCATCGAGTGTACGATAGGCGGCGGCCATTGTTCTACGTAAAATATTAATAATTTTTGTGGTATTTTAAAAAGGAAATCAGTTTCGTATATCTCGTTTGAAGTCTTGTTTATAGTTACACCATTACATTAGGAAAATAAAAATGAATCCCGAATAGTAAGTACTCTTTTTTGAAATGCATTCTTTCAAACAAAAACAGGCTTGTCCGATTGTCAATTTTTGTACTGACGGCCTGACTAATAACATATTACGCACCATACTGACGTGATATGCAATTTTCTTACAAATCGCAAATAATTGGCTTCACAATTTATCAGAAGGTTTAATATTTAGCTTATCATTTCGGTCAAATGCTGTGTTGTCATCTTGCATTCTTTTGTGACTCATTCTTCCATTATTTTATACAATAAATTACAATATCATGCCTAATTTCGTATATCATTCAGAAACTTTACCCTTCTTTCGACCGTATCGTCGTCATTGTCGCCATAAAGTAATATTCAATTCAATAAAGATTATATTGACATCCAATTGACGTACCGAATCGCTATTTACATGTACGTGGTAAAGATAGACTATGCATATTTTGCCGTAGATTAAATCTATCCCGATCCTTCCACGAATTAGTTTCTACGTGGTTTATCATTATAACCTTAATTATAACGCACATTATCTCCTATTTGTAAACCAATCAGTATAATATAAGCATGTACGCGCGTGTAAAGACATTGTTCCGCGACATACCCACCCCCATAAAAAATAATCAGTTCATACGAGATCAAAAGTTAATTCGTCGAAATCTATTTTCAATGAAATATGATTCAAACATCTTATTGTCAATGCTTTTTGCACCATTGTTATGAACTTTGGCCATTGTTTTTATTAGATATAAACTCATTTGCAATAATTAGAGAATTTGATATTTCAGTTCATAAAATTCTTTTCTTAATAAATGCGCAATATTTTTATTGTGTTGAGATATGTCCGTTTAAATATTCCAGATTTAGTCACTCAATTGCGTGTGTCATACAATTTTGTGGGATGTATCCATAGTTATAGAATAGTGACTAATTTACCAGAATAAATATTTATTTATAAAAATCATTACAGTAAACAAACATTTAAAGACCTTGTACTCGGTGAAATTGTTTATTTGAAACCGAAATGAAATATATGTTACAAAAATCTAATCAATATAACCTTAAAGTACTCAATGAAAATCCTAATCAACTGTAGTGGTGAAAAAGTATTTGGTTGCTTAAATTGTTATCTTTTACAAAATTCATATTGTTTTATACGGTGGTAACATTTTGCATTTTACAACTTTATCAGGAAGTAAATCTTGTCATCTTGTACCAGATTTAATGCTGTCATTTGAGCATTCGACATCATTTCATCATTGATAGATGGAAACTTCCCCATTTGCTATATGTACAATCTTCTTCTCCCTCTATTTTACACTCCTGCGCACTGCCCCTAATCTATTTAATTTTATTCCTGATGAGTATTTAAAATTTTCACGAAGGCTATTTTTTATGGTCATTCAATAAAAAATCCCTCAGTCAAAGATTTTAAGCTTTCTTCTTATTATTGAGGTCAACGTCACTGTAGGCTGTGTCATAATAATATCTCTGCTTATGATGGTATCCATACGTGATATTTTCTGCCGTAACTCCATGCTCCAAATGATACTCGAACTGCGACCTTCAGTTAGGAAAAGTAAGGCCACCAAGGCAAATATAAATTGGATACTTCCATCTACAATGGATGTTTTGAGTTTTATTAGATATGAGATTGTGCATTTTTTAATAATTAGTGACATCACATAAATGCAACCAGGAGCACCATACTTCACATTTCACTCTTTACTCTCTATAATTTAGTATTCGTGACTGGTTCCAGGGTAGATATTCTATTAGAATCATAAAATGGTCGAAGATACAGCTGTAGTAATAAAGCTTTGTCCAGACTTGAACCATGTTTCCTCGTTTTCCATTCTTCTATAGCATGTCATGAATCTTTTCTTGGGAATAGATTTCAGCATGAGTTCTGGTTAGGTGGTTCAAATGTGTCAAATTTCTTATAATTATATCCATGCCGATGAGTGCTTTGTCTATTATTCATTCAACTGTATTTTTTTATAAACATTCTAAATAATAATTGTCCTTATCACTGAGTTATTAGACTTTCATCCTACTAAAATATAGCAAATTTAATTACATTTTCTCTTCTGCTGAGACTTATTGAACTCTCAGTGACTAGCCAGTAATAATCAATACATTTACATAAAGTATGAATATTGAAATTACTGTCTAGGATACCACTAATCTACGAGGCCTTATGTTGTAACTGGCTTTCAATTGTTACCAAACGGACTAGCATAATATTTTTTATTAGTCATTCTCAATCTAATCTTAATCCAAGCTGACATTTTTTATAATTCAAGTTTAATTTTACAGCTATACTCTTCAGGTTCATTCACATTTTTTTAAATTCGGGCTATTGTGAATCAATTGCTGACTGTTCTAGTAAAGATTTATAACCTCATATTCAAAATTTTACATGTATAATTCTTTAAAATATTTTCATTATCATGTGTACAGAGGATGCTACACTTTTGCTTTATAATTGCAGGACTCTTTTCTGTAACTATAGCAATAATACATAATAATGGAAAACAATGATTTCATATACAAATTCTACCTTCACTTGCAGTTCAAAAACACTCATATATTTCAAATTGATGAATATAATGTAAGATTGCTGGCAAGTTTCTGACAGCATGCTGGAATAACTGACCAAATAATTACTTTCATTGCAACCAGAAAGAGATATAAGTGAATGTATTCTTTATGATATCTTAACAGTCTTTTTATCAATCTCTCTCTTTAATTACAGCGATTACTTATTCAAATTATTGCTAATCGGTGACTCCGGAGTGGGCAAATCATGTCTGCTGCTGCGATTTGCGGACGATTCCTACACAGAGAGCTACATCAGTACTATTGGAGTGGATTTCAAAATTAGGACAATTGACCTCAACAAAAAGACTATAAAACTACAGATATGGGACACGGCGGGTCAGGAGAGGTTCAGGACTATTACATCCTCATATTACCGGGGGGCGCATGGGATCATTGTCGTATATGACTGCACGGATCAGGTCAGTCAATGTTTCCTTCTTCTTTTTTCCACTTCTCTGCAAATATTGTATCAGTACGGTGATTTTAGATTTCAGACTTTAGACATATATTTTAATTTAAAGTACACGATGATAGTATACTAGCTAATTCCATTCTAGTAGATTTAATATGAGATTTACCAAACTCTTCTAAAGATAACATTAAATATGTGTGATAATACCTGCTCAATATTCAGTTGATTTTTGATTAATCGGTATAGATTTCTTTAACTATTTCCCGAACATAATAATAAATAAAAAAATATTTAATCAAGGTATTGGGTAGTCCATAGATACATGATTACCGCTGTGACTATGTATTTTTTTAAGGTTAACATTTAATTCTTCATATATGACGTAATAATTATTGCAGTTAAAGTATAGATTGTCTACTTTGTACTTTATTAATTGTCCTTATGTTCCCAGCGATTATAATTGAAAACAATCGCTCATTGAACTTATAGATAACCTTGTCTTGCATCCTTGCAAGGCATGTATAGGAGTGAATGTATGAAATTACTTAAGACATTAATAATAAAAAAGTTTTACTGATTCATTTGGAAAAGCAAACCTAATAAGGGGTTAGAGTTTAATTTAAATAATTGTATTCATACATTTTAATTTATTAATGTGATCCAAAAGACACTTCATAAATAGTTATCACACTTGACTTAGATTCTTAGACGATGTATTTTTTTTGTATCAGATTGACAATTAATAACGAACAGTTGATATAAAGGTGCTGCTGATCATTTTGTCACTATCATTTTAAACATTTTATTATTCTTATTATCAAAGTTAGTGACATATCGAGTGGCTAATTTCAATAATCCTTAAACTTAAATCTGCCCTGTGGTTTAAATATTCAATAATTTTTACTGTACTCAGTTTGAGACCATGTGTTAATATTGTAATATCATTGAATGAACTAGTCGAATATGTTGACAATTATATTTTCGTTAAAATAAAAATCAATGATTTGAATCTACTCGCGATATGTCCGACTTACCATAATACAATTTTGTTTATTTTCTTAAAATACTGCTTATAAATTGTTGATAACTAACTGCGTGTCAGTTCTATTTAATGAATCTAGCATATAAGTTTGTATTATTTGGGTCAAAGCAATTCATAATAAATTATACTATATTCAATGTTTATAAATATTCAACAAATAAAGGAAATTAATTAGCAAGTGCTGATATTGGGGGAAAATTTTTTCATTTAAAATGATACAATTTTATAAAAATCATCATCATTGTATTACAGCATGTGAATGTGGTAGACACTGACCTTCAAGTAAGCGTTTCCAGACATTTATACTTTGCACCAATTATTGATGCTAAAATATATGCAAAGCTATAATACCTCGTCTTCCTTCGGGCTTGACATTTTGTAATGGTGATCTCTTTATGGTGAATGATACTTGTGTTTTATTCATCATTGTTAGTCTTCTCCAAAGTGCCAAAGAATAGCTACATATGTTGTGTGCTTATTTTTACTACAAGGAACATGTGTCAATTCTCTTTAGTTGCGAGTTCACAGTTCATGCACTCATTTGTGTAGTTCAAGAAGGCTTTGATATGTAGATTTTTTTGTGTAAATCATATCACGCGGCATTTTGCCAGACTTGTTATGTTTTCAATTATATCATCCCACTCGTAAATTCTACAAACCGATTACGATATTCTTTGAATTTTAGACGGTGTTAATTTCTTTGTATAACTTTTATCTTTGTTTATATTATGGATTACTATCTTTTCACCGAATATCAAGGTTTATTGTGCTCTATGAAAATCATGAGAATATTACGTTTTTGATTTCAGGAGTCATTTGGCAATGTAAAACAATGGTTAGAGGAAATTGACCGCTATGCATGTGATAACGTCAATAAATTATTGGTAGGAAATAAAAATGACCTCACCACGAAAAAAGTTGTGGACTACACAACGGCTAAGGTAACACATTATTTATTTTGTAAACTTTTCTCGTTAGCGCTATCTCTCGAAATCCAGCAATTCTGTGTGCTTTGCGTCATTGAACAATGCAATGAGCTGTGAGCACACAGTTTTTATTTTATTCTAAATGCTCTCCCGTGCACAAACAATATATTATAATTTTGATTTTATGATTTAAGACTTTTTGTCCATTATGCCAATGAACGATGCTTGTTATAATCAAGTTTAACTATGTAGTACCATGATTTATGTTATTACATGACCATAAAGCAGAGTATAATCGCAAACATGATTACGGACGCTAAAAAATGATATTAAATTTGAATGTAGTTCTTATATCCAGTTAACATTCATCACCACCTTTTGAAATAAACTCTGCTTCCACTACTACACGGACCATTTGTTGATGATCTATTGTTCATATCTTATACTGTTTATACAATATATTGAATATTCTATCGTGTGGGATTCCTTTAATATATCATGCCCACTACACTTTTTGCCACTTACACGATATACCTATCCTCTGTCTAGGAATAAAGTGTTTAACGACCTTCTAAAATGCCGGAATGTGGTTGAATTCATAATCCACTAGTGACGGATAAAATATATATTTGTCAACCAATAAGAATCTTAGAAGTTTATATACAGTCTTGCCAATGATGGCAACTGAAATTAGTATTATTATTATATGAACATGTGGCATTATAATGCTGACGATTGCATATTCCGTTGTGTGCAGGAGTATGCGGAACAGCTAGGCATCCCGTTCCTAGAGACGTCGGCTAAGGACGCGACAAACGTCGAGCAGGCGTTCATGACCATGGCGGCAGAGATCATGCAGCGCGTGGGCCCGCCCTCCTCGCAGGCCTCGCAAGACCCACAGGCCTCTGTCAAGATCAACCAGGGCAGCTCCATCGGCAGCCAGAATAAGGGATGCTGCTGAATGACGCCCCCCCACCATCCATCCACAACTCATTAAGGTGACTTACGCAAACATTAAAAAGCGCTCTCGTATTTTTTTTATTTTTAAATATCAAATTGATTGTAGCACAAAACAATATAAATAATATGTCTGACTGATGGTGGGTGCTTGATAGAAATTGATTTTAAATTCTAAATTATTTAAAACTGGTAAACTTCCATATGTGTGATCACTGTTAGCGACCCGGGTTTTGCCTTTCGGCATCTTCATGCTATATTATATATGGGCAGTGAGCAAACATATAACATACTAATTAGATAGCATGTATAGGTTTGCATATAATATAAACCGTAAGCTTTCGAAAGGCGAAACCCGAGTTGCTAACAGTGATTCGACATGGAAGTTTACCAGTTTTAAAAAATTTAGAATACAAAGCAAAATGTGCAGAACTATGCTAGCCATTCTATGGTAAACTGTATGAAGTTATGATAGTACATATACTTTATTTATTAATTTTGTTGATGAAAGTATAATGTTTGAGAATTAATTGTATTGAAAATTTTACTACTGTTACAAGTAAAACTTAAATAGCAATGAATACTGGTCGCCATTTGGTAATCGAACCTATATTTAATGTCATATCTATAACGGATATGTCTTGTGTTCTCTGGTTTGTGAAATATGTGGTAATAATTGGATACTTTTCTTTTTTAGCAATGTCATCTGAATTGGAACTATCGAAATGCACTCCGTTCCTGAAGCAAGAGGGATCATGTGGTCATAGGGAATTAAATATCGCTAGTTTATTTAAAAACAAAAAATCTGGTGTAGTATTTTTTTTTTTTTTGTGTACAGTAGGTTAAATAACTATTATCCATATAATAGCAAATAATTAACGATTTCTTTTGTAAGCATTCCGTTTCAAGTTAATTTTTCTCTCTATCCGTCATCATATTAAAACAAAATTTTCTACATATGATCCGAATCCGCCCCCGGTTTACCGAGGGGAAGTATTTATGTAAACTGTAATATGATTTACGTGTGATGATAATATTGTTAAACTTTTTTTCGACATTGCGTGGAAGTCTTTAAAGATCTACGGCTCAATTCAAGGGGATCGAAATCTGGTATATTTGTTTCTTGCATTGTTTGCCGGTAGATAAATAGATCAAGGAATGTTCGGTATATATATATATTATAAAACAGCATCCAGACCAAGGTTTATCTTATTTAATCTTATCATCGTGTAATTTCAGAATACTAAATAATCAATTATTGTAATACTTTAACAAATATAATGGAAAACGTTCAACTTGAAATGATATGGTGTCTTGACGAATCATCGACAAATGAGTCCTAAAGCGATGATTTGATGTTAAATGATAGATATGTACCGCAGATAATATTGTAAACTAAACTGTTTGTGGGTGAGTCATTTTATTTACAGAAACCTCCGTAAATTCTACTTTGTTGCTATTTTGTAACTTAAAGCATTGAATTAATTTACTCTCCGTTGTAGAACCGAATTTAAGTATGTCTTAACTTCTTTAATAACAAAATAAATGTAGAATGTTTATTTTTTTGTTGACTTGAATATAAAAAAATATTCCTGTTGCCGTGGTTTCAAGTTAAACGATTTCCAATGTATGTCGAATGTTTTCATGATAGCTGAACGGACAATGAATGCAATGTCTGCCAGATGTAATCCGCTCACGATAACGATTTGAATATTGATATGAGAATGGTGTGTGTTACCTCTGGGCGTGTGAAAGCTTTTAATATAACATATTTGTAGATTTTTTTATCGGCTGGTGGTTCTGAATTAGTGTGTATGTCGCGATGTCTTTGTAAAAAGCCACAGAATTTTTATCAATTAAATAATATTACCGATTAGGTCAGCCTAAATTTTATTATTAATATACATAAACATAGTTCGTGCCTCTAGGTTTATTTATTTTGTAAAGATATTGTGAACCTTTGTAACATTATTATATTATGATGCTATCGTCGATGTGCTTCTTAAAACTGTGCATCGATTTAACAAAGGTGGAATTTTTTAAAAGTAATAACTAACGGTCAAAACAGAAAAACTGACTTCCGCGTTTCAAGCCCGCAATGCTACTCCAAAGTCTAATCG
Source organism: Rhyacophila evoluta (assembly GCA_022683975.1). Taxonomy (NCBI): domain Eukaryota; kingdom Metazoa; phylum Arthropoda; class Insecta; order Trichoptera; family Rhyacophilidae; genus Rhyacophila; species Rhyacophila evoluta. The sequence continues at coordinate 10,908 of JAGVSQ010010732.1, forward strand.
AATCATTTTATTAAATGTCTAAATGTAGTATCCTTACAAATATTAAATTAACCATAGGTGATCAAGAATCTCCTGTAAGTTTCATACCAACTTCATACTTGTCAACATTTGTTATTATTCATTGTAACACTTTAAACACAAATGTACATACCTGAGAAAATATCGATTGTGTTAAAATACATTATACATATTTAATTCTATAAACATAAACTCTCGTAAACCAGAGTTTCAGGATTCCAATGCTGCCATGGTAAATAATCAAGCTTACCATAGTAATTTGAAAATGTTAATTACTATTTGAAAAGACTTCTCTAAATACCAATAGTATTGTCAAACTCTTGGATCGGCCGCCGATTCGAATTGCTTAAATGACTGAGAGCGGCATAAAAGTCATCTTGTGGGTCAGTTAATCTGTTTTGACCCTAAATCATGTTATTTCATTCGTCACTGCTTACCATTTCAAATTACGCTGCCGTGTGGTCGAATCTATTTTAATTGTTCGCTTTCCACTTAATATTAAATCATAGCTCTTTCATAGGTATACTTATAACTTGTAGCAATTTAAAACTTAAGGAAACATCGCGTTTATGGTTATTGTTTATTTTTGTTTTTCATACCTACCTACTTACACTTGAATATTCACGTATTATAAGCGCAGGTATTTTAAGTGAATAAATGCACTACAATTTAGGATAACTAATAAATTTTCTATACTTAAGTGATGAGAATGACACCTGGAGCTTGTAGTAAATAAAACTTCACGGAGAAGATACTGTAAAATTTCTTTTTGCTAGACCACAAGCTTTGCCATCTTTTCTAACAATGATATATATTTTTTAATCAACAGTTGAGACTGTTCTTATACCTGTGTTTATAAATTGTAGATTAAAGCTACTCATTCCCTGTAACAAACCAGCTCCCAGCTCGCCGATGAACAGTAATAGTAGCCCCATGTCAGTGTATATTAGTGTTTATTTTCTCAAAATTATACCAGAAATATATCCATTAAAATACATTTTTGTAGGTCCAATTTTACTATCTCTGTCGCCTTTATCATGCATGACAAAGTAAATAAACCTCATAACCTGATAACATTTCATATAAGAAAAAATATGTCAACTTTCTTCCGGCAGATGTTGTTTACCTACCTGCGATTATTGTTACAATTGCAAATTCTATTTGGTGAGTATTATATTGTGATCATTCAAAGAATGTCTACTTAGGAGGTCAACTGTGGCGAGTCGGGTTTTAATATATCTTTAAGGCAAGCGGAGATGTAATGTTTATAATGCATCAGGCTGTAAATTACTGACGATTCCAGTTGTTTTAATTTCTGTTAAATATAAGTGGGTATAATGAATAGTCAGACTCGATATAAATTGTCTGTAAAAAGAATCTGTGAATTATGTGCTAGATAGTCAGTCTTCATTTTAAGTTTTCCATAACATTTATGCTTGTCTTTATAATTAAATTGTCATTTAAAAAGAATTGTAAAACTAAAATATATATAATTTATAAGTATACTACAACTTTTTGAGTAGTGTACTACACAATTATTCTATTATTATTATCCTTTGTTATGGAACTGAGCTAATGACTTTATCAAATAAAGAAGTCTTGGATGTGTTTCGTATACCTTGTTTTATTTATCAGTACATTGTTTCCTACCTTTATTCTTCTAAATGTTTTCCTTTGATTGAATTTCATTTACTAAATAATTCCTGCCTATTCCTTATTTCCTGAATTGTTTATTAACCTCTTTACGGTCACACTATAGAGCGACCACTCAGCAACACAGTGACGGTT
>JAGVSQ010010733.1:0-12712 GCA_022683975.1 Rhyacophila evoluta
AAAACAGCTGATGTTCCCGATTTCTTAGGTAGTTATCAGGGACATACAGACCAATGTTAGCCAGAGCGGCAGAGTTATCAATAAGACCACGCATAAGTCGAATTAAACAATTAAATAATTGTTTTTCGACCTAATATTAAATTAAAAATCTAAAAACGTATAAACATTTTTTGGACATTTTACGAAAATCCTATTGGCGATAAATGTGTTAATATTAGAAAAAAAGCCAGTGGACAATACTTATTATTATTACATAATTAAAACTGAGATTTAAAAACATATTACGTTAATATTTAATACGTAATACAAATCAGTAACGTGCGCAGCGCGGGTTAAAAAGGGGGAAAAAAGATTTATTTTTTAAAAGCTTTTGGTTCGTTATTACTATTCAGCTTAACGTATGTAGATATTATTTTGACAGTAATTTATGAAGGAGAGAAGTCGCCCAAAGGTTCGGTTCACTGAAAAATTAAACAAACGCCCCGCATTAAATTATTTTAATATATAAATACGACTGCCTAATCAAATAAATAAAAAAAAATGTGAATTGCTCTGTAAATAGAGACCCACTTTGGTAAATACGTGGTTTATATACCTGTAACATTCAACATGGTTCAATGTATTGTGATGGGGATTGTTTTTTAATTACAGTCAACCCTCATTTTGTTACGAAGCTATGTGGCAACACTTTGATCGTAAGTCGAATTTATAACATGACGACAAATAAAAAAACAATATTAATACAAAACGAACAATTATACGCGTTGAAAATTTCTAAATGCAGAACTAGCCTGCCAGTAGTAGAGCCAATGTGGAAAGCAATGGTGATGTTTAACGAGTTTGCCTCGGATATTGATATCTTCCACTTGTGTGAGAGTGAGCTTAGATGGACGCTATTGTTATACATTATTAGAATAAGATCTGTCTAACTTTCTTTCTTTCACTTTCTATTTTTCTAATTCTTACTTTAATTACCGTTACGTTTGCAATATTTACTTCGTTTTATGTGTGAAATTTATTTTTAAATATGTTTTAAAATACTTATATATTAAGCGTCGTGTTACGAATGTATTAAACTAATAATTTGTCATGTTTCTCCGGTAGCGTAATTGGTAGCGTGCGTGCCTGGCAATCCGGGGAATGCGAGTTCAATTCTCCATCTGTCGGATTTTAAATTCTAAAAATGCAGAACTGATTTCTCATTGGGTTGAGTAATTATCTGAGAAATAGTTCTCGTGAAAAATAATCTGTTAAGACGTCTTCATATGGCGAAGGTCCATATATCACGTTGCGGAGATCGATATACTTCACTTTTGGAGTGGATATCTTCGCACTATGTAGATCCATATGCTCCACTTTGCGAGCAAACAAGGTGAGCTTTCCCAGAGAGTAAGACTGACTTAAGCTTAGAAAAAAGTCTTCACATTGCAGAGATCCATCATGTACTCCACTTTCGGGGTGGATATTTTCACAATTCTGTCGGTGATGCTTTATGGTTCTGAATCATGGCATCCAAAAATGGCTCAACGCTAATTTAATATAATGGCATAATTCTCGATTACACCAAGTATGAAAAACTATCAACTAAATATTCCCATGATAGCAATGTGATCAATGGGTCACAGAAAGCAATAGACTACATTCATATTGCTATATATATGAAACAGTATGTTAATATTTATGACAATTCACAGTTTTTACAAATTGATTTGTTCAGCTTATCACAAAACTCATCGGGCATCCATGTCCTGCGTTTAAATACGTATTTAAAATATGTAGATTTTTATGATGATGCAGAAATCTCATGGCTTCCTGTGCTGAGTTATTCACCAACGTACGCCTTTACCAATGAGGCCACAACTGAAATCAATTATAAACTTTCTTCCTTATCATTATCAACATCGCTATAAATACTGTGGAAAGGAATATGACGTAAACCTTAATTTTTGCAAAATATCTTTTATTCGATAATCACAATATGGGAATTGAACCCGCATTCCCCAGATGTGAGGCGCACACGCTAACCTCTATGTTACTTAAAAGATAAGTTATTGGCATAATGGTAATATTACAATGACGATTAAGTCACCGAACGTGGATTCAAATGCCAGTTGTTTGATGTATCCATTTTGTCAGTGTTGAAACATGTTACTTATGTTAAAATATAACAATTCCAAATTACAAAAACAACTCGAGTGTGAAAATATAAAGTTCTTTATAACCAATTAATTGCCTGCGTAATACAGATAATGGGATGTGAGACAGTAGTCAATCAATGGGCTTAACGATTAGCTGACAACTAATACTAAAAAATAACTATCCGTGTGAGGCTGGCGCAACGGTAGCAGAGCGACAGCATCAAAGCGTCGGCAACAGAGATGAAAAATAGCTATAAAGAAGTGAGTGAGCAAGTTGTTGTGACGACAACGTATTGTCGCGCTGCCGAACTTACTCACTTTCTCACTCTATTTATATTTCTGTTACTGACGCTTTGCTGCTGTCGCTCTGCCTCCTTGGTATTGATCGTAGCCTCGGCCTAATACAGTTTCCATAGATATCTTCATGCTTCATGTCTAGAGTTCAAAACATATATGCCGAACGTTAACGTATTATCTGAAACGACTGGCTGGTGATAGGGAATCCTGGAGGTGCCACGTGGTGTCCATATGCTCCGCATAATAAACGAATACAACGGAGAGAGAACTATGCTATATTTAATTAATCGATTTCATTTAAAAATTTTAACTGCGGCTATATTTATCTTAGGTAGGATGCTCTTTGAGAATTTTTTCTTATTATCAAATTATGTCGCCATATCTATATTATTTCTTAATTAAAAACATGTTTAGGTAAATAGACAGGTGTATTTTAATATATATAAAGGAAGGTATGTTTGTAAGAGTCTAATATACTTTAAATAATACCTATTTAAATAGATAAGTTGGTCTTCTAGGAGCTTTTTGAATAATGGGCGAATTTGATTGGCGGTTGGGTTTTGATTACAGAGACGGCGGCTTCGAGCTTTGACACTGGCTACTGACTATTTACTAATGACACACGATTTTATTTACTACATCATGTTTCTGAAGTATTCTTCATAAATATATACTATAACAATAAGCCTACAAGTAATCTGTCAAGATATTGCCCTCATCCACATAGTCCACTTTCGAAGTGAGTATCTTCACACTGTGTAGATTCATATGCCTCATTTTCGAATCGAACATGGTATAAAAATACCATAAGCCATGCGTCTTTGGAGAACGTTACCATAACGTATACTCTCTCTGGTAGCGTAAAGTTTAACGTGAGCGCTTCGGATCTTGGAAACATGGGTTCGATTCCTACATCTGTTGGATTAAAAAAAAGGTCTGCCAATTCTCTTGGTAAATAATCTGTCAAGACACGTCTTCATATTACAAATATATATATGCTGCACTTTCAGTGTTGATATCTTCAGACTGTGTACAGTGGCGTAGTTACTGAGGACGTGCAACAATTTAACTTGTTCCAGGACGCTGAATATGTAGCCACTGATTGTATAAATCCACAAGTTCCACTTTCGAGCGAATATGGTATAAAAATGTGCTTTGATCCAAATTTTAGCATGCGAGGCTGCTATAAATGCCAGTCAAAAGTGGTGGAGCGTCAAATGGGTTTGTTTTTTTTCCAAACCTAAAGTGGCACATGGAGATAATCAAATTGACTCCAGACCATTGGACTCCCCAGTTCTTAACTGGTCACGGTGGCTTTGTCTCCAAGCTCTGTCAGCTTAGTCTTTTAGAATCTCCTACTTGCTTCTGTGGTGAAATGAAGGATCCCAATCGCATCCTCTGGGAATGTCCTCATATGTCGGTTGAAAGGTAAAAGCTTCTCAAGTCGGACCGGTCGACCATCACGACTTGGTTTCTACGAAGGATAATTTTCTAGCTTTTAAATTTCTTGCAAAATCTTACGGCGAAAGAGAAGTTCTCTTCTCGACAAGGCTAGATATTAACAGGGTATAATTAGTTAAAATAAGAATCACGTACACTCTAGTGCACGCCAACTAAGGTCTTGGGAAGCTGCTTCTAGGACACTTCTGGCATTTATGAAGAGCGCCTCACGTTCTTTACGCCGTGGTGGAGACGTAGAGACGTAGCGGGTGGTGGAGGGGAGCGCAAGGTATAAAAAATAATATATTGGAAATCGTGTTATTGTGTAGTTTGTGATCACCGTGTAGATATCAACGCTTGAATGCAATCAGGATTATTTCTCTCTTTCGAATTAATTCACGCAGAATATATTCACAAAACGAAATCAAAACTATAATTTATTGAGAAACACTGACATCAAAGAAAACCGCAAATTAGTTATTGTAAGTTTAACCAATCTGATTAATTGTGTATACCTGTCCTCTGTTTTAACCGTTTAAAACAGTTCGAATCATTTATAATTTAAAAAAATCCCATACCTAAAAAGATATACGTGTATTTTATATCACGTCCGATCGGAAAGTGGAGCATATCAATCTACACAGTGTGAAGATATCCACCCCGAATGCGGAATGTATATACATTCAACATATTTTTAATAACATCACTCTTATACATATTTTACATCATGCTCACTCCGAAAGAAAACCATATGAATCTCAACAGTGTAAATATGACCATGGAATGAATGGAATTTATATGGTTTTCCGCATTGTCAAGAATTATTTTGACGAATTTTATAATATTTTTTACGAGTATTGATTGTAGAAGAATCAGTTGTTGGAATCGAACTGGCAACATCTGGCTCAAAAGCGCGCACGTTAACTTCTCGACTGCCAAGTAAGCACATCGCTCATGACTAAGCAATACCTCGTAAGCCACATGACATAATTTTTACAGAAGATAAACAAACTCTCTTGAAATACCATTGTTACATCGAACTCGATATATTTTTTTAAGTTAGGTTAGATCAGTGTTTCTTAACCGTATTGAAAGATTCGCCCCATTTTCCACAGCAAAATTATCCAGCGCCCACCGTCCCTCCACAAAAACGAAATTTAAAATTTAAACGTTTCTCTATGTACTCGTATGTACTTTATGTTTTATGCAATGTATTTCCTACTGCTGGTAAAAAATATGAGGGATTATTTACAGTGGTGATGTGTGCCGTGTACGCACCGATTGAGCATTTCTTATTTTCCCATATCGACACAACGCCCATTCGAACTCCTGCAGCGCCCCCTAAATGCTAAAAAATTATAAACGTCCCATCAGATCTCTAAAACGCCCACAAAGGGGCGCTGGCGCCCCGGTTAAGAATCGCTGGGTTGGATTGACATTTAAAAAATACGGAATTTGATTTGATGCTTTTGATTACAGAGAATCATTTTTATATCTTTCATTTTTGCTGTGTGGTATACGAGGTATTGCTTTAATAAGAGATATATAAATTGTAAAATTAGTAAGTTGAAAATATACTTCAGCCTACATCCCTTGTCACAAGTAAAAATTTAATTATTTTTACAGGACCGTGATGAATTTCAGTAGGCATTCTCGCGGTCTTTCTTTGTACCCCTATTAAAAGGAAATAACTTATCAAGCCGGTGCGCCCATACATCGGATCGATTGGTAATTGCGATTTACTTTCGAAAAATGATTATTTTTTAGCTATTCATAAATGTTGCATTCTACAGCGAGCAAAATTGACTCTCATTCGTTATGCCATGGTATACACATGCGTAACTAGTGTCGATACGCGAATGGTGGTAGAGAGGAATGTGAGTGTCTTTAAACTTGTTCTGAGTAAATATTTAGTGGAAAGTATTTTTTTGTGGATATTATATACATTAATAATAGTTATTCAGATGTCGATATCTCCTTTACACTGTTATCTTGGATAAATTTGCTTAAAATGCACATACAAAGGTTTCTGAAAGATTAACGATCTCTGAGTACGAGCCGGTATGCAAATCTTGACTCGACGGCATGTAATCGCAAACCTTTTTTATGCTGGCCAATAACTATTTCCTGAATCTACTCCGAAATGCGTTGCGCATATATTATTCCGATGTGGAAGGCTTAATTTTATTATATAGTGGAGGCATTTAACATGTCTTGCATATCCATATGCTACTCTGACGTTAGGATATTCACATTCTGGAAGCAAACCTTACTGGCTCTCTTTTAAAAGACTTTTAGTTTAAAAGAACACTGATAAAAGTAAGCATAAATGATTTTTAAATACAAATTTCTAACCTAACCCAACCCGATGTTCAGGGTATCTTTTCGTGCGACGTGATATACATATATATATATTATACCATGTTCGCTCCTAAAAAGTGTATCATATGGATCTACACAGTATGAAGATATCCACTACGAAAGTGGAGCATATGGATCTCTGCAATGTGAAGACGTCTTGATAGATTATTTTTCACGAGAATTGTTTGTCAGACAAACGCTCAAGCCAATGGGCATCCAGTCCTGCATTTTTGGATTTAAAAAAATCCAACAGATATGGGAATCGAACATTGATTGCTAGGCGCACACGCTAACCTCTGCACTACTCTGTCTTTAGTAACTAAAAGTCTTAAGTAATTTTAAAAGTTGAATGTCGAAAATAGCACAGTTAGTAAATCCAGCAAATGGAGAATCGAACCCGCATTGTCCAGATTGGTAGGCGTGGGATATAAATATAACAATAACAAATATTTCAAGTAGGTATTTTAAAACATGTCGAAAAAAACGTGGGCAATATTTAAAAAATAACATTAAATAAAAGAAAGAATAACGAGAGAATCAATAAAAAATACTAAAGAAAAGAGAGAGTTTACCGAGTAAGGTAGACAGATAAAAGACAGTTTATGCAGAGAGCTTTATAAATGTAATATTCATTGTTGTTTGTGTGCAGTTTTTAATAATTGTTGACGACCTCTGTCAATCGAGAGACGGTTGAGATAAATAAAAAAATATTTTATGGAAGATCGTCAAATAGTTTGAGTGTGCAGTAAATATATCATTTTAGATTAGTTCATCTAAAGCCATACCCATTCAGATATAATATATATATATTCATCTATTTACATTCATATTTAACGAGTTAATACTGGCTGTAGTAAGACCATGTAGAGACTCATCACCCAAGATTTAGGCGACGACGATAGGGCAAGTGATGACATGTATTCATTGGCGTAGCTACGTATTCAGCGCCCTGGAGCAAGTAAAGTCGTTGCGGCCCCTATGGTTTCTCGTTTTTTAAATTTTACTTCATTCTAGAACTTGCACTCCTCATGATTGGTACGCCTCGAGTAGTTCGCTCCAACTACTCATCGGTAGCTACGCCACTTGTACTGCAGATGTGTTAAGAGAGTCTTAAACTCTGCGTGCTTCTTCTTTCAGCTATTTCATCATTGGCTAAAATTGATTAAAGTCCCATACTCCACCGTTAATATATAATAGTTGGAATATCAAAATAAATTAAGATATTAGTATAATATTCTTCATACTTGTTATACCATGTTCGCTTTCAAAGTGGAGCATATGGATATATATACACAGTGTGAAAATATCCACTGTGATAGTGTAGTGTATCTCCGCAATGCGAAGACGTCTTGACAGATTATTTTTCACGAGAACTGTTGGTAAGACAATTGCTTAACTTAATGGGCGGACATCCAGTCCTGCATTTTTGAATTTCTTTAAATCCGACATATGTGGGAACCAAACCCGCGTTCCCCGGATTGCTAGGCGCGCACGCTAACCTCTACGCTACCGGGGAGACTAATATAATAGTATAATAAATTAACGGCTGTACGAAATAGAAGTCGAAAATAGAGATTTACAAAAAACGTTATTTTATAATAATAAAATATATCGCCCAAAAAATCATCCCAAAGTAATACCTCGTATACCACACGACAAAAATCTTACATACACTCATAAATAAACTAATATTTTTGATGTTGACATTGCAAAAATACCGAATTTGATTTAATCATATTGACTATAGACAGAGGCGTGGTTACGTATTCAACAAGTGAAATAACTGTGCATCCTTGTTCCTGGTGGAATTGTTTTATTTTGTTCGAGAAATGATGTCATGCAATGTAATTTCCTTCACAAAAATATAATTTCTCTCTTTTTTAGCCGCCGCGTGGATACAACATTGTGATTTCTCTGTTTTCCATGTTATGCTTTGTAATTTTGCGCCCCCAATAATTCGTGCGCTTGAAGCAACTTCTCCAATTATTCCACGGTAACCACGCCACTGACTATATAGAGTTTTTTCATCTATTTCATTCGCAGTGTAGTGTGCGAGGTATTAATTTATACGCAATGCACTAACAAGAGGATTCTGGTTTCAAAAATTGTTTTACTTCGGACCATTTCAAATATAAAAAAATAATAGGCTATTTATTTACCACAAAAAAACACATGTAACGCCAATTTAATCACATGTCAAATGAGTCCCAAACACTGTCTTCACTCTCACTAATTACAACTCTCTTTTAGCAGTGATATAATAAAAAATATGGGTATCAATCGATTTTAAAAACATCACTGGGGTCGGAATAAATTAATGAATACTTAAAATGTGCTATGGCCTGCATACCTGGAATGTTTTAGTCCATAACTTTGTGGTTTTATTTCTTTTTTAGGCCACACTCCTTGCCCAGGACAGAAGGCTTTGAGAAGATGGGTTAGTTTAAGCCCTTAGTTTAACAAATAAATTCTTATATCATCACATAAGTATTAATAATAATTTACATTTTCAGTAAAACTCATCATAAATTGGAACGGTGATGGGACACATTTTTTATCTTTGTATTATATTATTAAATGAGGTTTAAGGATAAATTTTAACATAATTATAAATTTTTGATTTTGGCAATATGTTATATGTACATGTTATTAAACAGCATATTGATTATAACAAAGCAATACCTTGTATACCATACAGCAAAATATAAGATATGAAAAGTATTATCTATAACCAATATCATTTAATTAAATTCCGTATTTTTTAAATGTCAACCTTAAAAATACTGGTTATTTTAATTCTTCATCTTTCTTTTTCCACCATGTTAGGTCCTAAGGTGAAGCATATGTACCTTCACAGTTTGAAGATATCCACTCCGAAAGTGGAGTATATCGATCTCCGCAACGTGAAAATGTCTTGACAATTTTTTTTCCTGCATTTTTGGATTATTAAAAATCTGACAGATTTAGGAACCGCATTTGATGTAATAATAGTGATTAGTAGTTTATTTTTCATTTTATGTGACATTTGTGTCGCGTGGTATACGAGGTATTGCTTTACCATAAGCGATATAGTAATTATATTTTAACAAATATAATTATAATGGCTTCACTATCGAAAATCAGTTTAAATGTAATTATGCAGTACGACTTTCTGAAGATTTATAATAATTGTCAGATTGACTGTGGAAAGGAAAAAGGACGTAATCCACGTATGACAAATATTACAAAATTAAATGACAAATGATATTAATGACAATTCATTGCCAAGCAATTGCTCAAGTACTGGCCATCCAGTTCTACATCGTTGTATTTTATCCAGCACCAATGGCGTAGCTACATATTAAGCGCCCCCTTATTTCTAGCAAAAACTAAATATGTTTTCCATAAAACAACACATTGGTAACTTTTACATTTTCGATCAAGATCATATCGCGCAATGGAACTTAATTTACAAAATCACAATCTCTGTTTTTTTCAGCTTGCACATAGTAATATTATATAAATAAATTTGCCCTCGTTAATCGCGCGCTCGAACTGTTCCACGGTAGTTACGTCACTGTCCAGCAGCTGTGGAAATCGAATCCGCAATCTCCAGCTGCAAAGCGCACACGTTAACCTCTCGACAACCGAGAAGACAGAAGCTCAATTAATAAATTGATATCTAAGACTTAACAATAGTAAGATTGTAAATAATATATGCAATTCGTTTCATCTGTTGAAATAGAATAGATAACGTAACAATTAACAAAGCTACTGAATTTTTCGAAAATTTATCGTAATTAACAATACATTTGTCACCTTCTATTTAATGATTAAAACTCCTTGTATATTCAAATGATACTTCATTGTTTTCTCTCTATCTTGGATTAATTCAAAACTACAAAGGACTTATACCGACGAAAAACATAATTAAATAGATTTTCTAATAGTTTATAATAATAGATATAAATGTAGTTTATTTTATCTTTATTGACTTAGTTTGTTTATGTTGAAACTTCTTTTCTGTTTGTTTTGTGCTTACATTGATATAAATTATTAACATTTGTTACATGTCGGAAGAATGAAGAATATATAATATTCAGGGCTTTTGGAGGAAACGAAGATAAGGTTCACTGAAAGAAAAGGGCATAGTGCAAGTCTTTAAAATGTTGCCTTTCTCGCGCGCCGAAAATATTGTTTAATTCTGGCTATTATAAAATTTCTAGCCTCGTACATTCGTCCACAATTTTTTGTTCGTCATTTCTAGTTTCGGACGTAGTAGGTTACAATGTTCAAAAATATAACAACCAAATATTCGCGTAAAACATTCTACTACTTGATGTGCCCACCATCCACCCGCTCCGTCCTTACATCTGTTTTTAATCAGGAGTTTTCCGGAACTCTGATATCGAGAAGCGATCTACTTTATTCGAAGGGAATGTCTTGGGAGTAAATATAAATTACCCAAGACTTAGGTTGCCACGCACTTAAATGTGCTTAAGTTAAATGCAAAATAATGATAAAAAAAGCTAATTGAAAAAATATCAGATTATATCGTTTTTCTCTCTAATGAATATTCTTCTTCTACAAAACATGGAATATGTGTATACCGCATGACCTATGGTTGTTAGTTGCTGGTGACAGAGACAATTTCGCCGTCCCCTTTTAAGTAGAATTATAAAAATAGACACAGAAAAAATTAAAAATATAGAAATGAACTTACTATCTAAAAACGTATTTAACAGTAATGCCAATTACAATAAATTAACTCTACGTTAATTTACAACACAGATTTGACAACCGAGTATTTTTCCGTTTCCTTAAAAGGACTCTCTTTATATTACACATAAAAAAATTGTTTTTTTTTCATCTTAAAGACGTTAAAAACAATATTTTATTTCAATTTTTTGGAAGATCCTTGATGGCGACCCTAAGCACATGGCGCTTCGGGTAACTTTCCGTGTCGCCGGTACTTTGAGCCGGCTCTGATTATATTATAAGGATGCTCATGATTATGGTGTACTCCATTGTCGTGGATATCGTGGTGGTTAAGCCAGTGTCGGTTTTTAGGGAGGCCTAAAGATTTTACAGAAGGGCTATGATTTGTATTTTAACAAATCTTTGCCTTAAAAATAAATGAATATAATTTACTAATATTATTAAATAAAACATGCATAAGATTTTAATAAGCACTGTTATTATTATATATCCACTCTTGTGTGGGGCATATAGCCACGACGTGGCGCCTACAAGATTATCTGTAGCTTTCTCACACACAGTTTATTTAGCTCTGCATAAGTTCGTGAAATGAAAATATATTTTTATGTTATTACTAAAACCGTGAGGCGGTTGGCGAGATTGTGTTGTAACATTTTATAAATTTGACGCAAAGGACAAGGAATGCAACGTAGTTTCACAGCCGTAGACAATTTAATGTCTCTAAATTCTGACTTTAAACTTTTTGTGTATTACGTCAATTCAATTACACTCGTAGTGTGGATTGACCTCATACTGGCCGGAGTTGCCAATATCTTACATATGTAATGGCACCACACACAACATAACTAGCGCATCCGAATGCTATGTTTTAAGATTAAGAAAGTATTCCACGTGGATCTTCATAATCTAAATATTGAAATCAGAACGCTTTTAACGAAGACTGGCTGTCAGCCACTTGATGAAATTAAGCATCGAATTTTGAATTTAAACTGATTAATAACACACTCTTATCACTGACAAAGTGAAGCTGCGACGCTGAACCTGGCTCGGCCACATATTGCGGATGCCTCAAGAAAGTCTGAACCAGAACAGCGACAGAGATTCTTGGTGGTGGCATGTGGTGTCCATATGCTCCACTTGGAGAGCGAGAATTTGAGAAGAAGAAGAAAGAAGAATGACACAACAAATCAGTTGAGATAAATTGATTCAACATTCAATTCTGTAAATTTCATATGAGCAAGTCATAATTAAAAATGTTTTTATCCAAACTTTTATATCCAGCAAAAATTATGACTTTTTGTTTTATTTAAATTTTATTTTGTCTGCCCAGGTAACCGTATTTTTTATTTAAATTATTTAAATACATCTGTATACCTAAATGCTTTGATATACCGTCGCATGTTATATATATAAGTAATTCGATTCATAAATACCCATTTCTAAGCCCCTAACATAAAATTTATTCATCTCATTCCCTTCAAAGCAGAACACAATTAATATATACACCACTCAAATTCAACCACATCAATTCAAACAAGCCCCGCCTATAAAAAAACAAAATTTACAAACCGGCCAATTAGATTGCGAGATTCTCACCAGCCAATGAGAGTTTGTCATTTTTTACAGCCCAATTATAAGCCCCTCCTTCCAGCCACCTGGATAAAGAATCAAGAGCCAGTTGCGATTCGAATTTCGAACGTAATACAGTGACGTAGACCGCGTGTCAAAAACCACGTTTTTTTGGTAATTAAATTCAGTTAAATTGCAAAAAGTATTGT